>SMGU01010940.1:0-10444 GCA_004348175.1 Puccinia novopanici
AAAGAAAAGAAAAGAAAAGAAAAGAAAAGAAAAGAAAAGAAAAGAAAAGAAAAGAAAAGAAAAGAAAAGAAAAGAAAAGAAAATAAAATAAAAGAAAATAAAATAAAATAAAATAAAATAAAATAAAATAAAATAAAATAAAATAAAATAAAATGAAATAAAATAAAATAAAATAAAATAAAAGAAGAAGAAGAAGAAGAAGAAGAAGAAGAAGAAGAAGAAGAAAAAGAAAAAGAAAAAGAAAAAGAAAAAGAAAAAGAAAAAGAGAGAGGAAAGAGTGGGCATCTGAGTGCTTGGATGAGGGGAAAAAATATGATGCTTGCAAAAACCTTATTTTCATGATTTATAACATCATTAGAACAATATGTAAAATTGACATTTTCCACCACCCTGTTAGACATTTTTTTTGGGGGGGGGAATTGCAAAAGTTTGTAGTGAACCTTGCAGATTTCGTCTAGAATGGCTGGTGACAGCTTAGTAACTTGAAATTTGATATTTACAAGTCTATTTCTAAATATTTCTGGCTAAGTTACTACTTCTGCTATGGTAAAGTGGTAGAAGGAGTTAAATTTAGCTGTACTGCTCAGGGAGTGACCCTAGGTTATTTTGGCCGTAGAATTCATTGGAATAGTAATATTCAATGAATTCTTGTCCCTTCAGCCGTATTTTATCTCATTTTGTTTTCATTTGTAAATTTGTCCACAAAGTTTTACTAGCTACTTTTGTCAGATGGTCTCTGAAAAGTAGAAAGCTGACAGGGTGCCTCCACCTCCTAGGGGGAACCAGGGGGTGCCTCCACCTCCTAGGGGGAACCAGGGGGTGCCTCCACCTCCTAGGTGGAACCAGGGGGTGCCTCCACCTCCTAGGGGGAACCAGGGGGTGCCTCCACTGAAAGAATTGTGGCCTAAGGCCCGAGATGATTGAAAGAGATGAGCTGAAGAATCAAGAGCACAGGATGCTCAGGGACTTAGAACAGTAAATGAGAGGGACTCAAAAGAGCATGTCTCACTACTATGGGCTCAGAACTAAGTGGGGTTGAATTTCTGGTGGGGACACGAAGAAATACAACATCAAAAGGGGGCCTGAGTTGAGGGCCTAAGATGAAAAAGAGAAGAAAATAAAGAAATGAGAAAAGAAAGAAGGAAGCCCTCTTTGGGGCATGATTACAATTCTAACATCCACCCCCTAGGGGACTGGGGGATGCCTCCACCCCCTAGGGGGTGACTAGGGGGTGCCTCCGCCTGTAAGGGGGGGCCGGGACTTGGAAACGTTTTCATTTTTGGAACTTTGGACCCTTAATTGAAGGTCTTATAGTTAGCCGATTAGGATGATTAGGGGCTTGTTGAACTCGTATGAGTCCCCACTTTCTCATGAATCTCTTCAATTTTTAATCACACCTTTCACCACTATGCTATAAAGGCACCCTTATTACAAGAGATCCGGCCACTTTTTTGATAAAAAAAAAAAATTGACTAGAAGAAAAAAAAATATCTCTTGAACTGTTTACTCAGATTTTGATTTCTCTCAAATCCAAAGATGACCAAGGAATAAATTTACCAAAGTTGAAAAAGTAATGATTTTCATCCATGTTTTTGAAGGGGTTGCTGTGACATATTTAATAATCAAATTACATGATAATTTTTTTAAAATTTTTCTCTTTTCATTGAGTCCACTCCCATCATTGTAGCTTGAAAATTGACAAAGATAGAATTTGGACCACAGTTTACCTCTGGCAGTTGGAATTTCTACCTCTGCTATACTACATGGGGGAGTCTGAAGGATGAACCCAAGGTGTTGGTGTTAGAAAGACATAAGGGGCATTATAAGGGTATAAAGTGGGCATTTATAAGAGTACACAGTGGGCATTTATAAGAGTACACAGTGGGCATTTATAAGAGTACACAGTGGGCATTATAAAGGAATCAAAGCAGCATACTATTATTTATAGAGTATGTTGCTATAAGTGGCATATATTATAAAAGCACAAATTCACATTTTTTAAGACTCTTTTGCATGATTTGAAAAAATCATTGCACCTGAGTAGACGTAACTTCTTAATTGAATGTTACATTACCCCTCCCTTTTATTCTTACCAAAACTTTTTTTTTTTCAAACAAACCACTATAAGTTTTAAAGAATGTAAACCTATGAAGAAATTGGATAATAGTTGGTTCTTTTGATTATGTTACAGATGCCAAAAGCAATTGAACATCTTCCAAAGGTAAGCCACTATTGAATGTAGCATGGAGAGCAGACTGAGTTGAAATTAACAACAGTTGGTGTGTAATTTTTAGACAAAACACCATGGAGGGGGCAGCATGAAACACTTTGAATTAGCAAGAGAGAACATGAAATCAAACCAAATAAGCACATGTGGTGATATATTTGAGTAAGGCAAACACTTAATAAAAAGTCATCAGTTTGGAGTTTCTTCTATGCCTTTTGAGACCGATTTAGATTGATGGAATATCACCTTGTCACCTCAAGATCTAATTGGAGCTTACTGCTTTGGAGAAACCATTGTGAACTTGACTACACATGCACCAATTATCCATGACCTAGATGATTATGATGAATGGGTCTTTGTTGGAAAAGCTGGATTTCACATTTGCATTGAACCACAGTTTAAATCAAAAAATTTTGAAAACTTGGTTAGACAATTGAATCTCAGCTTAGTTATGGCGGATCATCCAACAGCTTTTGTATGTGGAAGTCAAAGCACCATGGTGAATCTACTAGTTCAAGTGATGAAGATAGCTGGGATAAAGAGGATACGACTCAATGCTTTTGGTCAGAAGAGTCGGTTTGATTACATGAACCATGATATTGGCAGAGAGTCTTTGGACAAGGGGATTGATAGCTGGTTTGATATTGGTCTCAATGTGGATTTGGAGAACATAATTCTTTTCCAACCTGTCAACAAATCTTTATTAACTTAGCTTTACCCGATGCTACTTGAACTCGGTGAGGGATTTGGTTCGGTCAAATATGAAGATGTTCAACTTGAAAAAATCTTCAAAATAAAAGTGTACTCTCACCTCGTCCATGCCCTCAAGTCGACAAGCAGTAAACATTTATTGTCTGGTCCAGCCAGTATGAGAACTTGGCACATCCAGTTAGACTCAATTGAAAAAAAAATTTCAAAATGAAACATGCTAAGAGCTTGAAGCTAGGTGGTTATTGAATTGAATTATCTGTTTGCGCAAGATTATACCATCTGGCCCTTACAGTCAATATAACATCTAAAACTGGATACCTTGACCCAATTAAGGAAGGACGCGTGTGAACTTTAAAAATCAGCTCAATTAAAATCTCCAAGGAAGACTACTTTCAATATGTGCTGAAGATGGTATCACTTGCCCAATCAAAATTAAACATGCAAAAGAAGCATGATCAGATTATCCAGCTCCAAACAATTCAAAAACTGGAATCAAAGACATTGCAAACGCACTTGGCTGGAATTTAGGTTCTTTTCGTGGAACCCTGTGGAATGATCCTTTTGCATGGTGGAGAAATCCTAGTAAGTGCACCTAAAGCAATACTAAATAGTAATAACTAATATGGGAATAATTTTAAACCCCTACCACTGTTTGTCTTGCAGTCCCTGACACTCACTCTCACTACTTGGCTGGCCTCACTCTCACAATGACTCACACTGTCAAACTCAAGGCAAGACCAAACAATTACTATTCAGGGAAATGAAAAGAAAAAGAAACTAGATGACAATACAGCATGAACACAAACCACCATGCAGGAGAAACAAAACAAAAAACAAAAAAAAAAACAAAAAACAGGCAACAAGGAAAAGATAAAAATCAAGAGACAACAGAAACAAGAGATGAAACTAAGCTTCCTTGGCTGCATCATCAATATATTTAGAAACTCTCTTCCTAGCTGCAGCCTTTGAAGCTGCCTTGGCCTTGGCAGTAGCCTTGGGGGCAGCCTTTGGACTAGCCTTGCCCTTGCCCTTGCCTTTGCCTTTGGGCTTGGCTGTCTTGGCATCTCCAGGAGCAGTTTTGCCTGAATTAGCCCCTTCAGCTCCAGCAGCTGCAGCATCAGACAGCTCCTTTTTTAAATTCCTGGCGCTTCTATCCAGCTCGGCATTGTCATCCTCTTTGGCGTCTGGATCTCCATTGCCATTGTCATCTTCATGATTGGTTTCATCTCCATTTTCCTGATCCTTGTCTTGACAGTTGCTGTTGTCTGGGGGGGCACTGGAGCCAGAGGGAGCGGGGAATGAGGACATTGGAGGAGGGGGTGGGAATGTAATGGAGTTGGGTGGGATAGAAATTTTTGGGAATGCCCCAGAAATGGACTTTTGAAGCCATTCACGATTAAGCTTGCCGACTTCGTCTATTGAGACTAGTTGTGTTGGGCAACCAGAGTGGGAGATGGAGGGCTTGGGGAAGGGGATCTTGGTGTAGACGTCCAGGAGGAAGTATTCACTGATGATGGGTGGCTTGAGAGCATCTGCCCAGAAGGCTTGCAATGAATACCAGTTAGGCTCGCCTGTATGGAAGTTACAGGAGTTGATGACGCGGAGGATGTAGCCATTAAGAAACCACCAAGAGCCGCTGGTGAGGGGATGAGCAGAGTCAATGGTGGTGTCCTCATTGGAGACCATTCCAGTTAACTTCTGGTGAGCCAAAGTCATGATGCCATAGATGTCTGCCAAGGTGTAGCGTTGCCAGTTTGTCATGACAGTGAACCAGCCGGTGTAAGACTCAAAAAGTGGTTGTTACACCCTTTTTGCTGAATTTAGAAAGGGATGAATTGAGGAAGCCTCTGCCTTTCCAAAATATCAGATACAACACTCCCAAGCTAGGCTTGAAAGTTATGTAAGTGACAATTTTTGTCTTTTAGACAACACACTATCACTATTGGTGAAGGGCTTTTATGATTCAACTCAGTATGTCACTCAAATCTGGGAGTAATGACTCTGCCAGTGTTCGTAAATATGTGTAATGAATGTAATAATAAATTCCTTTAATAAGGTGCTGCAATAATAACTAAATAACTAAATAATAACTAATAACTTGTACTGGTGTTCCCCCTACAACTGATTTTGAGGAAGGAATGATTGATCTGATGGGATGATGAGATGAGATAGTGAGCTAATGAGATGGGAGAAAACAGCTGAGAGGAGAGCCTCTTTTATAGACAAGTGTGAGCTATTTTTCAAAGCTGGTGAGACATGCAAGTGAGGGATTATTGCTGGTGGGAACAACCAGGTGCTGTGAATGTATGATGTCACGCTGTGCAGGTTGCCTAGTAACCATGCATGTCCTCCACTATGATGTGACTTAAGCTGTGCAATGGATTGTTTTAGTTTTTCCATGCACCTATTATGCTACCAACACATGCTTCTTGCAGCGCAGCTGCTTACCTGCCATGATGTCACCTCCAATTCTGCAATGCAAGGTACTTATCATGTGGAGCTTTGGACTACCACTGTATTTTCCACATGACATGCTCTAGTTTCAATAAGGATCCTCCACCTGGTGCTTCACCATGCATACAACACAAAAAAATAGAAATAAAAAATTGTGTACAAGCATATTCATGTATGTACATGCTAAATATGAGTGAGAATTAAGAGAATTATGTGTGAAACCTGTAGTACATGTATATAAAAGCCAGAAAATATTATAAAATAAAAAATTTAAAATTTTGTACCAAAAAGTATACCACATCGGCAACTCCAAAAGCAGCAAAGACATCCAAAGCAGCATATGCTTCCCGCCAACCATGAATCCAGTTCTTGGAATTGCAGCCGGGAGGACCTTGACAAAAGATGGCAGTTTGGGAAAGTTCACTCTTTAATTGCTTGACATTGGCATTGGAGATCCCAGGTTTTATTCTGTATTCCTTCTCCTTCTGCAAGATGGTGTTGGATTCAAAAGTCAAGGCCAGGCCAAGGAGCATCTTTTGGATCCGCTTGACAAGGAAACCAAGACCCTTGTCGCTAGGTTGGAAGGTACCCTTTCCCTCAGTAGTGCCACCAAGACCTTGGATCTTCCTCCAGAGAAAGGAACCAGCAGATCGAACGCCTTCCAGTTGGGTTGGATTATCATTTGTGGGCTTTTTGGGGGCGAATTGGGTTGAGACTTGAATGAAAGCGTCCACCGCACACTGGTTGATCCGTTTGATAGCTCCACGCATGAGACTTTTGAAGGAAGCGGTTTCAGTATATATGCTTGCGGTATCGCCATTGCGCCGGAGAAACATCATCATCACAGTACTCCAGCTCCCACTAGGTTGATTGCCAGACTTGAGGGAATCCAAAGCAGTGAATGCCTTCTGAATGATATTGTAGTTGATATTTTTGGGATTCCAGAAGTTATCTGGGTAGCTAACTTGAACTAGACAGGGGGCTGACAAGAAAAAGGATGTCAGTTTAAAATATCCAGACATACATAATGAAAAAAGGAAGACAGATCACATCTAAGAACTTCAGCAAATGTCTTCTTTTGAGGGGCACTCATTAACATGGGGTTGATCCGCTTAGCAATGTTGATGTTGGATAGTTTGGGTGCCAAATTGACATTCTGGCTGATCCACATCAGGTAAGAGGTGACCATATCATGTATCATGGTGCCCAACTCCATTGCTGTGGCACTGACACCCTTGACTGATCCAGCCACCAAAGCAGCCATATGCTCGTCATAAGTGTGCCTTTGGGAAGAGGTAAGATTTTTGCAAAGTTCTGAAGAATAAAATATATGTCAGAATGGGCCAACAAACAGGAGGAAGAAAGCAAATTCCAGACTTACCTGAAGCAGAAACAGAGCTTTGAACATCAACAGGGTCTTCAAAGAGGGGCTCACTCCTCTGAGTAGAGGGGACCTGCTTCCCCTTTCCCTTCCTGCCCTTCTTCTGGCTCTTTTGAGAAGGACTAGGCAAACCGCCACCAAGACCAGCCTCCGCAAGTGCAGCCATGGCGTCATCTTCAATGTTTTTGGCAGGTGGAGGAGGTGGAGTTTGGCTTTTGGCTGCAATGGGGTTTTTGGCAGGTGGAGGAGGTGGAGGTTGGTTGCTGGCTGTCTTGGTTTTTTTGGCTGGTGGAGGAGCATTGGATGTGGTTGTTTTGGATGGTCTGATCCTCTTTCAAATGTCCCTCATGTGTCGCACAGAGATTTTGTCCTCCACCACAATGATTTCCTGGTTGTTGGAGACTCCTTTGTCGATTTTTGCCTTCCAGGTCTCCAGTCGCTTGTTCAACACCTTCTCCACCTTTTCTCAGAGAGAGTCCTCTCTAGGTGGTCTAGATCCCAGAGTCTTGGCTGTTTCCTCCAAAAGTACATCAAAGGCTGAGAACATTTTCTCAGCCTGAATGTTCCCTGTGTAGTCAAAAGCAAGTCAGTTAGAGAGCCAAAAAAAAAGAGTGGAAAAAAACCACTTACATTTATTAGCCAACTCAGACAAATCTTTGAGCTGCACCTCCTTCCGCACAGCAGCAGTATTGGCAGGCATTGCTACCCTCCCAGTGGAGACAGAGCTGTCAGCAGTGATCATCTGGCCCTCAGAAGTGGTGTTTCTGGGGGGCTGGGCAGAGGGTGGAGCTTGTGGGTTCATCTTCTAGCGACAGTCGGGGTTGAAAGCATTAAAGGATTGGTTAGAACCCTCACTGCCTAAGAGTGAGGAATCATCCTCTGCACCAGCCTTAGGCAGGATTCTGGGGTCCAAGCTTACAGGGTC
This sequence comes from Puccinia novopanici, assembly GCA_004348175.1. Taxonomy (NCBI): domain Eukaryota; kingdom Fungi; phylum Basidiomycota; class Pucciniomycetes; order Pucciniales; family Pucciniaceae; genus Puccinia; species Puccinia novopanici. The sequence continues at coordinate 7,699 of SMGU01010940.1, forward strand.
TTGAGACTGCTCCTGAGAGTGGGCAGATTGCCCATTGCCCTCATTAGATCTGCCGTCTTTGGACTGGCCATCTTGAGATCCGCCGCCTTGGGATTGGCCATCTTGGGAATTGGAATCTTGGGAGTCGCCATCTTGGAATTGGCCATCTTGGGACTGGTTGATTTGGGAGAGATTTTGTTTGTAGATGTCTTGTTGAGAGTCATCAGGCACATCTGCAACAGCAGAGTTGATCATGGCTTGGTTGGGCATGATGGCTGGTTGGTTGGTTGGGTTGGGTGGTTGGTGAGAGTGGGTGGTTGGTGGTTGTTGGTGAGTGGTCAAAGTAGTAGCAAATAGTGTGCTGAAAGTGGCCTGTTTCAGCTTCCTAAGGGGGGGAAAGGCCCTCTATTTATAGACAATTTGGCCCCAAACCACTCACTTTCACACAAACGGCAGATTGTCCTTTTCTGAAATCTTTCTGGCTGCATGTTTTGGGAGATTTGAACATTCAACCATGCCCCTTTTCGCGTGAAAAAGGACAAGCAAGAAATGACTAAAGTGCCTTGAAGAAGTCGCTGATTCTCTCTTGCCCTTTTTTGCGCGAAAAGGGGAAAGGAAGAAGCGCAGTGGGAAGGAAGAATCGACGCATAGGTTGATTCTCCCATTGCTCCTGTTCGCACGAAAAGGGAAATGAGAGAAATGACTGATGGAAAGTTGATCATCCAGCCTTGCCTCTTTTTGCGCAAAAAAGGACAAGGGAGAATTGCCTAAAGTTGCTTGCAGCAGTTGCTGATTCTCCCTTTCACCTTTTTGCGCAAAAAGGGAAAGACAGAATTGGCTGATAGCACCTGAAGCAGTCATTTTCCCATGGCCAAGCATGCTTGAAGACGCATTGGTTGATTCTCCCATTGGCCTGTTTGCGCGAAAAGGCACTTGAGAGAATCCACCAATGGATACTTGCTCATCCAGCATTGCCCCTTTTTGCGCAAAAAGAGGCAAGGGAGAATTGACTAATGAGGTTTACAGCTCTCGCCAATTCTCCCATGCCCCGTTTCGCGCAAACAAGGCAATGGGAGAATGGACTTGTTGTCAGATGAATCTATTCGGCTTTCCCACTTTTCGCGCAAAAAGGCGGAAAGCTGGTTGGAATGTAATCAAACCAGCCTTTCCCCTCTAGAGTTGGAGATGAGCGGGAAAGGTGGATGAGATGGAAGCAAATTGGATTAACAGCTTTTTGAGCGAACGGGGAAAAACACCATCAAATCAGCTTCATCACCTGGATTCAGCTTTCAACCTTTTTGCGCAAAAAGGGCAAAAGCTAATTGAGAACAGCTCCTTACCCCTTTTCGCACAAAAAGGGGTGAAGCAGGTTGTTTAGCAGCTCCATCACCTGAATTAAATTGACTTCTCCTCTTTTTGCGCAAAAAGGGGTAAAGCTCTTTGAGAACATCCCCATCAACTGACTCAAATCAGTTTCACCCCTTTTCGTGTGAACAGCGGAGAAGCTGATTGGAGCATCTTTTTCAGCCAAATCAAGTCTTTCCCCTTTTTGCGCGAACAGGGTAAGAGCAGGTTGTAGTACAGCTATAATGAATTGACTTCTCCTCTTTTCGCGCAAAAAGGGAGAAAGCTCATTCAGCTGACTCAATTCAGTTTTACTCCTTTTCGCGCGAACAGGGGAAAAGATGATTGGAGCATTTTTCTCAATGGAATCAGCTTTTCCCCTTTTTGCGCAAAAAGGGGAGAAGCAGGTTGTACAGCTTTGATGTATCAGCTTCTATCTTTTTGCGCAAAAAGGGGTAAAGCTCTTTGAGAACATCCCCATCAACTGACTCAAATCACCTTTACCCCTTTTCGCGCGAACAGGGGAAAAGATAATTTGAGCATCCTTGCCAGCTGAATCAACTTTCCCCTTTTTGCACAAACAGCAGAGAAGCAGGTTGTACATCTTTAATGGATAGACTTCTCCTCTTTTCCTGCAAAAAGAGGGAAAGCTCATCGAAGACAGCACCATCAGCTGACTCAATTCAGCTATATCCCTTTTTTGCGAACAGGGGGAAAGCTGATTGAAGCATCTTTGTCAGCTAAACCAGCTATTCCCCTTTTTGCGCAAAAAGGGGAGAAGCAGGTTTTACAGATTTGTTGAGACAGGACAGAGCTGGCCTGTATCAACTTTGCTATGTTACGTGGGTAAATAGATAAAAATGCTTGAGTTCATCTTCAGCGACAAAGCTGATTTATCTCTATGCTAATATAATCAGATTGTCCTTGATTATGTGAGCTGGAGTTCTCGCAATCAGCTGTGTCAGCTTGTAGCGTTTCCTTTTTAATCTTTTTCCATCCAGTTACAATACATCCTTTTGGACAACAAATCATCGTATTGCTGGACAACAAGTAAGTAATCCTTTATTCACAACTTTCCACAAATCTGGCCCTCCAAATAATGGATCTAGATTTCTAGGAATAATCTCGCAGTGTGAAGAACACACTCATATCTCTCATTCGCTCGCTGGATCAAAACAAATCTTTTCCGAATACTCTCTCCATTCATCCTTGGCTGGCCAAATACTTTTTTTCCACATTAGTCACTTTTCACTACTATAATACATCTTGAACTACACTCTCACCGACTATCTTGATTTCTTGGTGTGCTTCTTTCTCCAAATCCTACTGGCTATATATTACTTGGCTGACCTTAGATTACATTTCCCTGTCTAGAAAGAACTGCCGAGCTTTTCTCTCTTTCAAACTTTGGCTTTTCTTGCTC
>SMGU01010942.1:0-10780 GCA_004348175.1 Puccinia novopanici
AAGGATGATGTGTGTCTCCCGTGTTGTGACTGGAAAACAGTTTTTGGAAACAGGGGGAGGCTGTTTCCAAAATCAGTGAAAATTGAAGAAAATTGTTTTTTTGATGTTCGCCAAAACTGGTGTCCTTGGTACGCGTTTTTGGTCAAAAACGATTCTGCCCAAAAAACTCCAAAACCAAAACTCGTGGGCACTGTGGTACGCGCCCTTACTACACAAAAAAAAAAAAAAAAAAAAAACAGAAATAGAAATAGAAAGCCAACTAAATACTACTTACTAAGCACTTTGGATTGTAATCCAAGTGCAATTGAGGATGGAAATCTTCTGGCTCTATTAAAGACCTGCATTGCTTGAGAATTTTGCCAATCATATGGCAGCAGGGGATGCCAGATCCCTCACAGAATTTCTGGAGCAAGCTTTGGCCAAATATCCTTCCTGTCCAAGATGTTGAATTGCTGCCATGCTTTGAGTATTGTGTACTTTTTTGGGGAAGGTGAAAGAAGCTGCAGGGAATGTTTATCAATATTTTGATCGAGTCTTTACTGATTCTTTCATGAATGTGAGCAATTTGGTGGTTGACTGCATGACAGCTCGAGGGATTTCTATACATATAAGAGTTTGCAGTAGGACTTGGAGATGAAGATCTTGATGAAAGTGTACCTAAAATTTTTTCTTTTCTTGACTGGAATGCTCTTTCTGTAAGCAAGGCTTTTATAAGCCTTCAGCTCTGTAAAACTGTACACCTTGATCTTATGATATCCGGATTTCCTGATCAAGTTTGATGCCACAACAAGATGTTGAAAGGACTTCAGTCCATGCTCCACCAGGATTGATCTTTCAAGAGCAAAAGGGTAAGGACCCAACCAAAAGGAATTACAACAGAGTGACTGATCTGGAAGATGGAAGGTTGGTTCTGATCAAGAGGAGATTCTCTTGAAAAGCTTTCGATAAGTTCTGCAAAACAGACCAATAATGACAGACAATCAGCAACTTAAATTAACAACCAAGCCACTCCACCATCAGTACCACAGGATCAACCATCCACCAGGAGGAAGAAACCAAGATGGCCACTCATCTGCATCACTCCCTTCGTCTGTCTCATCATCATCCTGCTCATCTATCGTCTGCTACTCTCCATCTCAACACCACCAACCAACAGAAAAGTATATTCAAGTACAGCGTCAGTCCCCACCTTCTTCTGATCACTGTCCTATCCATCTGCTGACATCTTGATACCAATTACTAGCTGCAGAACATGCACTCAAGAATCTAACAAAGACTACCCCAGTCGCAAGCCTCAATGTTCTGCTCTTCAGCAGCCCCTCGCTGGATCCAGAGCGCCCCCTGAATCGTTTCCTCTCCTTCCTGGAGCCACTGCCCACGTATTCACTCGTCATCGTCTGTTCGCCAGCCTCGCAATGTCCACAGCCAGCCGCTCACCAACTGATCCCATCCCTGAGTACCTATGCGCCTGCCTTGACCGCCGACTCGATCCTCGTCCTAGACGGGGACTCCCTGCCGCACGGCCTAGACCGGCTCTGGCTCGCCACCGCCGCCGAACTGGCTCTGAGTCGCGCCCGCATCGTGACCGCCGTCGGGGCCTCGCCCACAACACTCCCCCACGCCATGGCTTGCATCTCACGACCGGTCCTGCCTCCCTCCCACTCCCTCCCTTCCTCCTGCCCACCAGACGTTGGCCCACCGCCAATCCATCCATTCAAAACATCTCTCAGCCACTCTCTCTCTCCTTCCTTCTCGCCACACGACTCAGATGGCCCTCACTGGTCCTGCCTCTCCAAACTCTACCCCTGACTATTACTATCTCACTCAAATCTGCCACAACTCGATTCGCGAATTGTCTCAAATTAGACTCGCCTCCCTGAATCAAAATCAAAATAATCAAAACCAAAATCATGATCGAAATCAAGAAGAGATAAATGAGCATGTCGATCAAATCTTGCAAGCCCATCTTCAACCCTCAGTCGGAATCCTGATCACAGAGCCAGACCTCGACGAGCTGGAAACACCCTCACATGATGAACTAATAGATTGGCTGACCATGGCATGCAAGCTAATCGAGAAATTCGATGCAGAGATATATCTCGTTAGCCCCTCCGATCAAGACGGTAACGAGGGACCAGAAGACCAGCAACAGCTAGAAGAGATCTTGAAGGCCAGGATGAAGAGCTGTTCTCGGTCACCACATCTCATTATTCACCTTCTCAAACCCCATCATACACATCTTCCGCCACAAGACACCCCCATTCCACTCTCCATACTCGAATCAACCAGCTCATCAACTCACAACCTTCTCTAGAGCTCATGTTCTACCGTCTCACCACCGATAATCCCCTCAGTCTACCTCACCATTTCTTCAAGAACTTATCTGACCATCAGCCCCAACAACAGAACTCCAATGACCAAAAAGATTCAGATAATGATCAATGTGTCTTGATTGGCTTGCCCTCCCACGAAATCATGGCTGCTGATTGGATCCTTGGCTTGGAATTACAGGCTTTGAAAAGTGCGCCATTCAATGTTTTTTTTTTTTTTTTTTTTTTTAATAAGAAAAAGAACTAATTCCGGGTATGAGAATAAATTTCAACACCAAATAAAATAGAATGGCATAAACCCAAGATCGATATCTCGGTCATCACCAACGACCGATCGAGATCCTTATCAAGATTATTAGGATCTTTAGAGCGTGCGGCGTACTATGGTGACGAGGTGAACATAGTCATCAACATGGAGCAGACGGCGGACCGCGAGACGCGGAAACTAGTGGAAGAATTCCAGTGGAAGCAAGGATCCAAGACGGTACGGAAGCGGATTATCCAGGGAGGATTATTGCCTGCAGTAGTGGAATCGTGGTATCCATCCTCGGCGCACGACTCGTACGGGGTGCTACTGGAGGACGATGTGGAAGTGTCGGGGTACTTCTATGGCTGGCTGAAGTTTGCGCTATTGTGGTACCGATACTCGGGCGGGCTGCGGGGTCGATATATGGAATTTCGCTGTACCAGCCTCAGCACAGCGAGCTACGACCGGAAGGACGACGGCCTTTCAATGCTCCAGGGTTACTAGCGGCTCTGGGAGTGGAACCGTCGACGATGCCCTACGGCTCGCAAGTACCATGCTCGTGGGGCGCGCTCTTCTTCCCGGAAACTTGGGTCGCCTTTGAGCGCTATCTCACCTTCAGACTGGCCAACAAGTTGCCTGGGCTCCGGCTCGACCAGCCGGTCATCCCCAGCCCCATCCGCTCTAATCGCTGGCCCAAGAGCTGGAAGAAGTACCTGATCGAATGGGTCTATCTGCGCGGCCAGGTCATGATCTATCCCAACTACCACCAACTCCTTTCCCCCGCCCCTTCCGACCCCATCATGGCCAACCCCACCAAACAAACAGACGATCTAGAGCCCACCTTGGTGCCCACTGGGCTGTCGACCAACCATCTAGAAATAGGCACGCATGTCCATAACCGAGCCTACCGGGCGGGCAAAGCGACGCACCAGACCAAGCGATCATTGTATGAGCAGCACCAACGGGGGAAGCTCCGGCTGATGAAGTGGGACGAGACGGGCACCTTCAGCAGCAGCAGGAGTAGTAGTAGTGATGGCAGTAAGAATGGAGACATGATGCAGGAGCAGGAACGGAAGGCGGCGCAAATCAAGCGGGAGTTTGCGATTGCATTGAAGCCCGTGAGTCGGGGCTCGTCGTTGCTGGATGGTCTGACGGCTGGGAGGGTGGGGGGACGTCTGCCGTCGCTGGAGCAGCTGACGGTGTTCGACCTGTGGGCCGAACCCGCCTCCCTCCTGCTCCTGCGCCAACGCGGCCGCTTCGTCGCCATCGGCGCGCCCTTCTGTCTGCCCTTCTACCGCCTCTTGAGCCGCCACCAACTCCTCGTCGCCCACTCAGACTCCCCCTTCTGCCTCCGATCCCTCCAACTCCTCGCCTCTATCTGCCGATAACACCTCCGCCTTTCCTCATCCCTTCACGCTTGTATCTTTCTCTTACCTCTTCCTGTTTCTCGTCCATCCCTCTCCCAACTCACCTTCAGTTGTCGCTTCGGCTGCGCTTTCCCCGCCCCTTCTTTCGGCCCCGCCTGGCCTGCTGCTTCTTTCTCATCTCCATCCTCCTCCCCTTCTTCCGGTGCCCACTATTTCTCCCTTCTTTTTCTCACTGTATCTGAGCTCGTCATTTCGTCCTTGCTTTGCCACACTATTATTTATGTATTTTTTTTAGTAGAAAAAGAACGCGTTTTGGGTACGCATGGGTTGTGTTTGTTTTGAGGGAGGTTTCGCAATTTGGACATCCTAGTAACATTATCATGACACCTTTCACGTAACATCTTCTCGCAGCGACGTGTAACACTTGGGTGACAATAATCTCTGCCAAGAATAACAACTATTTGTCGTTATGTGTGATGAGGGTATTCAACAGGACCCAGGAAAGCCCCCGACTTACAGGCGGGTGTTCAAAAATGTATGAAATTTGGACCAAAATGCCAAAAACATACTCTTGGAAAACCTATGTTTTGACAATTTTTTTTAAATTAGGTTATTCATCAAACACCCATTTTAATGAGGCATGTCAAACCGGTCAACTCTTAGGGTGTTCAAAGTTGATTTGTAAACTCATTAATGTTACATAAAATCATACAATTTTCCAAGAATTCAAGAGGGGTTTCTAGGCAAGGTTATCACTGACTTTCATGTGGTGGGTCATTCGGACATGTTGGACTTATGGTTTTATGTAGAATGTGATTTAAAAAATCAACTTTGAACACTACTAGTTCTGACAAAAACCATCATAACCTAAATCCCCCCGCGGGATTCCTTGGTTTGAGGGTAGCTTTAGCCTTAGCCTGGTCATGAAATGGATATTGATGGGTCCAAAATCCTCAAAATTAAAGTATGAATTTTGCCTAATTTTTTTTTTTTTTTTTTTGTCAACACCTGCCTACATAGGGGCTTTCCAGGGTCCTATTCAAACTTGGGAAATACAATCATAGCCACTGTTCACATATATCTAGCCTGGTTCACATTGGATAAATTTCACCCCTCTGAAGTTAAACATCAGAAAGGTCTCCCAGCCAAGGTGGCTGGCGTAAGGGGATAAACCTTAATTGCACCTTGCTGACAGCAGCCCTATGTGAACCAGGCTATTGTGTTGCCAATGAACATTGGAAAAATTAAATTTTTTGTCCTGCAATGTTATGGGTATACAGTGAGCCACAGAGTTTCTGACATGGCTCTCTGCCCACCTTGCTCAGTCCAATTGAGATCCCCAGTCTCCCCTCCATCTCCTCCTTCCACTCCCAGAACTCAATAACTATTACCCTCATCAATCACACAGAATTCTGTTGAGTTTTTGAACTAACGGACTCAAAGTGGAAAGCTGAAGAGGTGAGAAGAGATTTTTGGAAGGGGACAGAGATGCTTGGGAGAGGATCAATGGACTGGCTCAGGATGGCACAGAGAAAGATAGTGAAGAACCAATGTTGATATTTCTTGTTTTTAGGCTAATTAAATAGACTAAATACAAGCGGTGAAAAGGTGGTTGGGAAAGAAATGAATAAAGAAAAGAATTTGAATAAAACAACTGAGAGATGATTTTGAGTTCGGACAAGACAGACTAGATAAGACCTTTTATTTTAATCAGACCAGATAAGCTTGATAGGAAAAACAAAATACATCACAGATAAAAAGAGGCATTAATTCTAATTAATCAGCTGAGAGAAATCAAGAGACAAGAAACAATTTACTGAGATAAGCTGGTGAATCAGATTCATGTCAGGGTTCATGACTACAAGACTGAGATAACAGAAAAACACACAGCAGACTTCTTTTTTATTGTTATAATGTCAGTGAAATCAAGAAATGATAAATGGAGGAACAGGAACAATGAAGGAGAGAGTTGAAATTTCAACACATTCATCTACAATGGTATTCTAATCACATGCACCAGCAATCAAAATCTCTGTCATACAAATTTCACTGGATGGAAAATTGCATCAGCAATTTGCTTGGCTACTCAATCTCATGTCAGTCATTTAAACTTTGGATGGAAATTTTTAGCAGACCAAGTGTGTAGTTTGCAATCCAGAAACCTGAGCTACATGGGGACCAACTGCAACTCTTACTACTGAAAAAATTGACTTCATCATTGAGGTGGTCTGCACCTAACCCAGCTTATTATTGAGCAAGATTCAGGAATGTCTTGACAATTGAGTGGGACTCTTCTCAGTACCCAGGCCATCCATCACAATTTGGTCAACAACTTGTGTATCACCCTCAAACAAGCCAAGAACTCCAACATCTGCAAATTGTTGGGGGCAAAATACAGGTTCATTGAAAATATGCATTTCTGTCCAGAAGATTGGTCAGTCTTTACAGGTAAGTCTACCTCTTTCTAAGTGGCCAAAGAGAAAGCTGAAAAAAAAAAAAAATGAAACAGATGAGTGTTCATTTTGTGACTGTGACCTCTTGCAAACCTTTATACAATCCACTCAAGGAACCTCAGTTGCAAGGCTCATAAAAAATCACAATTCAAACTGCATCAGCTTGATTTCAGCCATTTCAATTGATGGGGTTGTTGTGCAAACAACCACCATGGATACTTTTAAAGAAACCAAGTTCAAAAAGTTCCTTGGGTATGAATTGGTAAGCCCTTTCTTTGTGAATAAGTCATTCACCAAACATTCAATAAGCTACTTTGCATGAATTGCTGCCTTGGAAAGAGCTTGGTTCTTGTTTTGGATAATGATGCAATACACAGAGGCCAGCAAGTCAGACTTGTTTTCCAAGCAGCTGGCATCAGCTGGTTTATCTTCCACTTTACAGTGGCTAGACAAAAGTTTTTGTCACAACACTTTTCATTCCACAAGTTCAACCACCACAATTAAAATCACAATTTCTGGTGAATCAATCCAAAAAGAGTTTCAAATAATGATTATGAAGAAATATTTTTGAAAAAAATAAAAAAAATAAAATTTGTGAATTTTTTGAATTTTTTTGCTGATTTTCAAAAATGCTTAATATGCATTTGGAGCACCTAGAAAACTCAGAGAGTACATCCTGGAATGTGATAAGAATGATAATAAATGAAAGTTTTTTGAACAAAAATAGAAAAGCAAATTTAGTGGCCATAGAAACAGGCCTGAAAATTGAATTAGATCTGATTTCAGTGCAAAATTCATTTTAATTCCAATTTTTGGCCCTATTTTGCTAGTCACTAAAGTTTCCTTGCTATTTTGGTTCAAAAATTTTTCATTTATTATCATTCTCATCACATTCCTGGCTGTACTCTCTGAGTTTTCTAGGCACTTCAATTGAATATTAAACATTTTTGAAAATCAGCAAAAAATTAAAAAAATTCACAATTTTTCTTTTTTTCAAAATTTTTCTTCATAATCATTATTTAAAACTCTTGTTGGATTGATTCACCAGAAATTGTGATTTTAACTGTGGTGGTTGAACTTGTTGAATGAAAAGTGTTGCCACAAAAACTTTTGTCTAGGCACTGTACTTCCCCAAACTCAACCCAATTGAGCTTGGTTTTGCTGCAATCAAGAGTAAGCTCTGACACACACAAGAGCTGACCCACACAGCGGACCCACAATGGATGATCTAAAAATTAGCTGCTGATATAATGACAGTGTTATTTTGCCACAGTTTCTATCAACGCTGTGGGTATGGTGTCTTCATAAACAATGATTCTATCATGTGGTATCAACTAAGTCTTCTCACTTTCTCTTGTTTGTTTCATCTTTCTTTTTCTCCTCTTACACTTGCTTGCATCACATAGTAAAATAAAAGACTCAATCAACATTCAATTCAGTAATTGATACATTTCTGTCTTTCTGTTTTTTTTTTCTAAAACAAAGTTGTTTGAGCAAAAAAAAAAAAAAAAACCTTGATTGGATGAAGACATCCCAGAAATTTGGCTTTTTTTACGCTGAACAATACTGGAGTGATTTACAATGAAGGTTGGAATAAAAATAATTGAGCAGCTAATTTTTTTTTGATAAGTCTCCTATAATTTGAGACATTGTCTCTTAATTGGGCTATTATTCCATTGATTAGACCACACTTACTCATGTTCTCATGGGTGATACTTTTAGCTTTGAATAAATTCAACTTAACAATGGTGGTTGCCTTGATAATTGCCATTCCACTTTCTTTTTTAGATGGTCAGAGCTTGATTAAGTCCAGGTATTCACCAATAGTATTGGTATCACTGAAAAAAAACTCATTCAACTACCTGCAGTTGACATGCAGCATGCTCAAGCCAAGCTGCCATCCAAAATCCACCCATTTGCATATTTTTATTTTTTGGAACAGTCACTGTGCAGTGTGCACAGTGACTGTGCAGTGTGCACAGTGACTGTGCAGTGTGCACAGTGACTGTGCATCAAGACTTGGTTAAATCACTCTTGGATAAAGCTTGGAGTAAAACCACAAGCTTCCTTGGACTTTCTGCATGTCAACTGCAGGCAGTTGAGCAAGTTTATGTTGCTGTGTATCCAACTGTATTCCACAAGATTCCCTGCTATCAGAATTAGAGGAATCATTCAATTTTTTGTTTCTTTGTTTTTTGCCAGGAGTTGCATCAGGATGTATCTCATCTTGCTTGAGCCAGAAGACAAGTGGGCCTTTTGCTTTTTAGAGTTGAGGTTTGAAGGGGTACTTGCAGAGAGTTGATCAGCACACCTGGTGTAATACTCAAAAGGTGTTGTGAAACCCTTTTTCTGAATGGTGAAGGGGATGGATGAGTTGCAAGCCCTGCCCTTCTATGCTATAAGAAAACAAGACCACCAAGATTGCTTGGCAGTTTATTTATTGTGATAGAGATGGTTTGAGATGGTGTTGGACCAAGTGAGATGATATATATGAGAGTGAGTGATGTGTGATGATGATGATGAATGGTGATAGGAGAAGTGATGAGTGTTTATCAAAAGTGTTGAGTGATAAGATGAGATAAGTGATGAGGAATGAGATGTGAGGTGTAGGAGCAAGTGCTACAACCAACACTGGGCCCGCTACGCTAATGCTACCGTTAGCGCAGCGTAGCGTAGCATAAATCCGCTAACAGCTAATGAATTTTGTCTTAGCCGTTAGCAATTTTGCGCTAAGGCTAATGGAATGAGGCCAAAAAAAGTCCTTGTTACGCTAAGCTACACTGTTTTGTAGCGTAAATAGCCAGCGTTGGTGGAAGAAAAAAAAACTGCTACACTACACTATTTTGGCCCTGTAGCATAGTGTAGCGTAGCGGCCCACCGCTGCTACAACCAGGGATTGAACACAGGTCCTAGTTATTGGGCATTATAGATTGATAAGAGGGTTGAATTTGAACAAGGGAATAGCCTAGTGTTAAATGAACCTGTTAGACCTAGATATTGACCAGGACTTGAACTAAGGGCCTTATGAAAGGGTTATGAGTTTTGTGATAATATATATAAGGGTGACTCATGACTGTAAAACTAAAATATTGAGGGGATAATAATAGTATGGTTCACATAGTGCATCTGTCAGCAAAGTTGAAAGAGGGTTTATCCCCCCTTGAGATTCAATTTGGCTGGGAAATTTTGCTGACATATAACTTGAGAAGGGCTAAAGTTATCCCTATATGAACTGTGCTAATATAGAGTGACCAGAACAGATAGTGTTTATAGGGGATAAAGACTCATAAGGGTATGTGTAATAATCTGATACAAACATCTTGTGAGGAAAGGGAAGATGAAAAAAAAAAAATTACAGGCCTAGGCTTATATAGATAAGAATAAGAGATTTTGGCTGGCCTGGTTTCACAGCATTGAGGAATTTGTTCTGGCATGGATAAGCCATGTAACACATTAGTACAAAAATAACTGAACTAAAATGCACAGCTATCAGCTCATGTGCCTGTGCAGCCATCAGGTCATGTGCCTGCAAAGCCTGTCAAAAAAGGGGTGTCAGAGGAGGAGAATACACTAAAATAGCTAAGATCTTGGATGAGGTGATGATGCACAACCACAAACAAGCTAAGATAGAGGAAAATTGAATAAAATAGACTGCATGAGTCATTTGATCAGATCAAACACACTAAATTAGTCATATCTTGGAAAATTCACTAATTTAGCCTGCATGAAACTGCATGCATGTGTACAATGCCTAGACAAAAGGTTTTATTGGGGTTTTTTTCAAAAAAAAGGAAACAAACAATCATCACAAGCCTTTTTTTAACAGGGTCCTCAGGGGCTGATAAGTATGAATATGAAACATTTGAAACTACAAAACATCATAAAATAAAAATGAAAATCCATAAGTTTCTGGCTATCTATTCACATTTTTTAATGTTTCTTTTGAGGGAAAAAGAGAATTTCTATGGGTTGTGTTGAGACTGGAGAAGAATGATTACAAGAGAATTTTTTATTTTATTTTATTTTATTTTATTTTATTTTATTTTATTTTATTTTATTTTATTTTATTTTATTTTATTTTATGTTATTTTATTTTATTTTACATTCTTTCCTTTCCTTTCCTTTCCTTTCCTTTCCTTTCCTTTCCTTTCCTTTCCTTTCCTTTCCTTTTCTTTTCTTTTCTTTTCTTTTCTTCTTTTCTTCTTCTTTTCTTTTCTTTTCTTTTCTTTTTTTTTATTTTATTTTATTTTATTTTATTTTATTTTATTTTATTTTATTTTATTTTATTTTATTTTATTTTATTTTATTTTATTTTATTTTATTTTATTTTATTTTATTTTATTTTATTTTATTTTATTTTATTTTATTTTATTTTATTTTATT
>SMGU01010945.1:0-13552 GCA_004348175.1 Puccinia novopanici
TGACTCTGTAGGGGGCTACAGAACCGAAGGGAAGTCCTCCAATAATAGTCTACCTGCATGTGTTGTTGTCTGCCCTACTGTATGTAATGGCTGTTCGTCCGACTGCCGCAGCACAGGTTCAAGTTTCTTCACCTGCCATCCGATCAACTGCCACTTAAGAAATGGCCCAACTCAGCGATCTTCCTGCCGAACTGGTCACCAGAATCATCCTCATCGTATTCCATCCAAAGAAACGAACAAAGTCAGAACACCACCACCAACTCAACCACAACGAAATCACTAACAAACCTAAACAACTCAGACCCCATCTCGAACGACTCATCAGTCCAGAACCACACGGCTACCGTCCCTACGGTTGCATTAACACCAAACGGAACGCCGTCTCATGGCCCGATGGTATACTATTACCCATGCCTATGATGAGACGAACGGAACTGATCTCTCGTATTAGGTCTCCCTAGGAACCCTTTACTGCCCCTCTCCCTCGTCAACCGTACCTTCCGTCGATGTGCCCAGGAGATCCTGTTCAAGAACGTGGCCTTGTGCAGCACCTGGACCGCGAGCCTGTTCCTTCGCTCACTGACATCCTCCCCCGTACTATCCCGGTCTGTTCGTTCCTTACAGTTCGCCTGGGGTGGCCCTTGCTCCATGGGAAGAGGCGGCGGGTCGGTCTTTTGCGAGATCCTGCGGAACTGTCCGCTCCTGGAAAACATCGCCATCGGGAGCACCTTCCTGCTGAGCTGTAAGGAACCCGTCTTGGAGGCCCTGGCCAGTGTGCGTCTGGTCAAGGAATTTGTCATCCTACACAACCTACACGATCATGGGAACTTTACCACGATCTTGGAGTGGCGGGCAAACGAGATTGTCACGCGATTATTCCCCCACTGGGAGCGACTAGAAACGGTGGATTTCTTCGAGGTCGCGGGATGCCTGCCAGTCGACTCGATACCCCCACCTCCCGCATCGATCCCCCGGTGGCGTTGAAGTGTGCGGTGCGGACCATCATCCTGACGGACCATGAGCTGGACGAGGCGGGCCTCTCGATGCTCCTCAAGAGCTGTGGGGAGAGTCTGCGGACGCTGAAGATGACGGGGCCCGGCTATCGACTGAGCCGGGCCGCCTTATGTCGAGTCCTGGAGGGATGCATCAGCCCCAACCTGGAATCCTTGACCGTAGAGTCGTCCCATTCATGGGAGCAGCCGATCTCGAACAATCCGGACTCTCATCTCGACCCCCAAAGAAGCCCCGGCCTCTTGGACATCGTCTTCAACTCCCCCACCGCCCTCAGAAACCTCAAATCTTTGTCCTTCAAAGGCGCCATGGCTACCAGAATCTCTTCTTCCGTCTTCCTCCCTCTCTCATCAAACTCGCCTGGGAACGCTGCGACCTTCCTGCCCCCGCCCTCCGAAAGGCTCTCACCTCCACCGATAAGGACGGCGAGAGGTTTTTGCCAAATCTCAAGTGTTGCTCAGTCCGCACTCGATACGGATGTTCGTATCCCTCATGTTTACTTTCCTCCTCCATATTATTATCCCTGTTCTTCAGGCTGAGATGATGATAAAGAAACTACTTGGTATGAATGTTGGGAACGATAAAAACTAAAGCGATTTTAATTTTTTTGAATAAATAGGGGAATGAAGGATCAACGAGAGGTGGAGACGGTGCTGATTAAACGGGGGGGATGTTTCCACTGTGAGATGAATGCGGAGTACGGGTCGCCGACGATGTCGGATGAAATCGAGGAGGAGGAGCGAGGGTACGACGAGGATCCTTTCGACGAAATCGACCATTGGGTCCCGCCCAGGGTCTACTGGACTGGCAGCAGAGTCGCTCCCAACGTTTACCCCAGCTAATTCCGCCCCCCCCCTCTTTCCTCCTCCTCGTCTCTCCTGGCACGCTAAACTAACTTCCTCTCCAGATCAACTTTCCCGCCTCTCTTACGTCTTTTCAGAATGAAGATTTTTCGAGAAGAAAAGAAGCACCTTTCCGAGCTTGGCTTTATTGATTATATATATAATATATGTCTGGTGTTGTATATATATATACACTATGTGCCATGGAGGGTAGAGGTGTGAAGATGGGCAGGTAGAGAGGTGTACGTGTCGTGCTTTCCATCCCCGTTTCGCGGGATGTGGATCTGTAGATGACTTCTGTTGAAGAAGGAGAGGAGATGATACCACGTCTGAGTGAGAATGTGCGCGCTTCTCGCGCTGTCTGGCTGATCGGACATGTGCGTTGTTGGCCTTCCATCTGAGAACACCGGGTAGACGCAGCTTGTAAGAGGTGGACGCGCGGCGCTGCAATATCTTCCTGCCACGGGCTGCCGTGCCAGTTCCCTGGCTCTCCTCACTCATCGCGCCACCTCTGAGACCCACACGGCTACTCGAAGTGCATACCAGATGGCCCACACTGTTCTCTGGATTTACCCTTGCGTATGAAGCGGCGCTGCATCTCTCCACGACGGCGGGGCTGTTCCAGCCGCCCGGCTCCTCGCCACCTCCTCGACTTGTCCCCCCGACTACATTGGCTTCCCTCATCTGTCGCCGCCCTCGCCTCGTCCCTATTAGGTGTCTTGTCGCGCTTTGTAGACCCGCTCAAGAAGCGAGTAATATGTCGCGGTGCATCGCGTCGTCCAGGCTGTCAATCCGACACATGAATCTGTTAAGCACATATGCCTGCACCACCACTACCAATCCCGCATTCTAAATCATCATGTTGTCTCATCTCAGCTCGGGTCCTCCCTTCTTGAAACCCTGCGTCCACATTTACGCCAGAATAACTTATAGTGTCCGAGCAACATTCATCAAACAATTCCAAAAGGCTTATATATTGACCTAGTACTGTGGGTGCATATAAGTTTATGTGCACCTAGTCACAACTCTCAAAGGACTAGGTCAAATCTCACAATTCAAAAGGTTATTTCCATCGTCCCCATTATCCAACACTTTTTTTTAAAAAAAAAAATGTCATCACTTTGCACCCGGTGCTTTCCAAGTGGTGAATGGGAACTTTCTACTTCCAGTCACAACTGACAAATTGCTAAAGGATTCTATGATTGATTATGGAAAGAAGACCAGAATGTCCTGGAGGAAGAAGAAAAAGATAAGAAACAAAAAATTGAGAAGAGAGGAGAAACAGATGTTGCAGTGAACTAGTCCAGACATTCAGATATGAGTCATCCAAATGCTGAGCTAGGTACGTGCCAGCTGGAATGTCACAACCTGTGATCTACAAGGACAAAAAATAAAACAAATAGGAAGCACACAACACAACCTCAACAACAGAAAGAACAGTAGCCAAATAATCTTCAATTTTTTTTTTTTTTTTAATTATCCTTCAACTTCAAGTAGCTCAACAGTTATGTGCATGTGTATTTTTACTACTGGAAGCTGATTTTACCAAAATGCCTACCCATCCATATCTCCAAAACCATTCCCAAAATGTTTCCATAAATTCAACAGAGGTAATTATCTGGTTGCATAATCTGGATAATTGTTTTTGGTTCTTTGACCTGTGATCCCCAAAAAATGATCCCTGACCCCCATTTTGCGGGGAGTGTCGTGGGGGTTGCCGGCTAAGGTTGCCACGTGGTCCGCAGTTGGTCCTGACGACCAATTTCGGTCATCAGGACAACCATTGCCTGTGTTGCAACTCCACCATTTCAAATGGGGTCGCTCCTTCAAAAAAGGATTGACCCCCATGACAGGGGGTCGCCGGGGCCTTCCTGAGCTGTTGCATGAGAGGGAGAGGTTGTGGATTGTAAAGATTTGGAGAGAAATGCTGGTAGCAGATGTTAGGCAGGCTTTGAGATAACAGAGGAGGATGAGGAGGAAGGAAAGAAAATCCAACACTGTCTGCCCCTTTTAAGGGAGACATAAGAGCAGGAAGGCTTGCTGGTTGAAAAACCACAAGGGCCAGGATTTCAAAGGCAACCAGACTTGGGCCAATTCAAAGAATAAGATTTTGTCTCCAACTGATGGAAGGCCCGTCAGCCAACTCAAATCCCCCTGTTACCAACCTGTTGATTTTTGACCAGTTAGCAGATTTTCATCCGCTTTCAGACTCTTCATGATGCAAGAAGCTGGGCTTGATTGGTTGGCGCTTGCTTCTTATTGCTAGCAGAGAGGCGTCTAAGTCTCAACAAACACTGGTCAGAATGGCCTGGAGGCATTGCGCGCCAGAGGGACCAACGTGTCCCACAATCCTGCAACAACTAGTTGTCGCATGGATGAGCTTAGACTTCTGGGGCTGGAAGGGAAGCCAGATGTTCTGCACTGCAAAGAGCCCAGAACTCACCATTCAAACATCCTCTGTTGATTGCAAGTGTTGCAATGAGCTAGTCCAGGCTTCAGGAGTAAGTGGAAGGATTAGTTCATTGCATGATGAAAAGAAGAGAAAGAAAGAAAAAGAAAGAAAAAGAGATGAGAATGTATGGCATACCTAGTCCAGGCATTCAGGAGTAAGTGGAAGGATGAGAAAAATCCTTCCACATCTGAGTGCTGAACTAAGTATGTGCCTGATGAAATGTCACAGAGTGTGACAGAAAAGAACATGAAAACAAATAGGAAGCACACACTAACAACAACTTCAACAGCAAGCAGTTATGTGTAGACACTGTGGTAAGCCAATCTTCCTCAGGACTCAAATAACCACAAACCCACAAGAAGGAATATATCACAGACACAGGCCCCCTTCAATGTCACAAGCAAATCAATACCAAGATTACACAAGCAGCAAGCCCCCAAGAAAATACAACATAACCCCTTCTACACATCAAACCACAACTCTGACACATGAAAATTATCAAATACACACAACCACAATTTGGACACAGGAAAAATCTCAAAATACACACAACCACAACTCTACCTATGCCACCATTATGCCCCCTCCTTGTTTTTCCTTCTATTTTGTTCTATGCACCTATGCCCCTTGTTCCATCTTCATATGCACCCACATTTTGGCCCTTTTTCTCCTCTATGGAATGTTCCATCCTTCCCACAGTTGTACCCAACCACAAGTTGGCCTTTCACTCTTTTACTATAAGTACTGCCTTGTTTCCCTGCATTATTGTTCCCCATCAGCTCACTAGGAATCAAGAAGTATTGCTTAGCACTGGTCACAGTCTTATAGGAAAGTATTAAAGTCAACCACCTCACCTTGTTTACTCCAGTAACCAGTCTGGGTTTACACCAATCACCTGAAATCTCTGAACATCATCATCAGCCACATCTTATTCTTCAAGAGTCCATACTCTTGTTCTTGTTTATCTTTGCTCTCCCAAGCTTACCCAGAGAGGCAGCCCTTCAAGCACTCATCCCTCTCAAGCTCTATTCCTCAAAAGAGTAGTTCCACAAGTGGTGTCCCAACAGTGGCCTGATAGATCTTCAGTTTTCAGCCAGTCACCCTATTTAAACCTCAAGAAAAAAATCAACAGTTCAATCAGCCTTATTATACAATTCATCACCTTACCCTCAACCTCAGAAGAAATGTCCAAATCACAATATAGAAGAAACTCACTCTCTGGGCCCTTCACCTTCTCCAATATGGCCAACCTAGAAATTCCAGCCTTCAAGAAATATAGGGACAACAAGGAGGAATCATCAGCATCTTCTCAGCACTCCAAAAGCTCAGCCCACTCTAGCCCAAAGGAAGGATCAATCATACCTGCTCAAGACCCCAACAAGCCATTACCATCCCAGGTCCAGACAGCCAACCTATACCTGAAGCCAGAGGAAGAAGACCACTTTCTAAATCTAGAGGCAGAACTCCCACCCTACAACAAACAGCCCCTTGGAAGAAAATTTGTCAAGATCAGACCAGTCAACAAAACCTCTACTATGATGGAACCAATATGGAAATCACTGAATTCATCAAGGAGTTGGAGAATGCAGCCATGCTGGAAGGAGCAGAAGCAGAAGACATAGTCATCCAAATATCCAACTTTATCAGAACCCAGACTTACTTAGAGAAACCAGGGACATGTCAGGAAGAACCACCAACAACTGGGACCTCCTCAAGAACCAGATGATCAGAAGATGGGAGGAATGACTCCACTCATGCAGTACAATAGGAAGGACCTGGACAACATAATCAACAGAGCCATTTCAGCAGGAGGAGCCAAGAACATCAAGGAATTCCAGCACTTCATCATGGTAGTGGACTCTATGTTGGCTTACTTGATCAAACAACTCCACATCAGGGATGCAGAAGATATCAGACACTCAATCTTGGACTGTGTTAATGAGAAGACCAGGGAATCAGTAATCAATGAACTTATCAGGGACAACAGAATGGTCATGACTTATGATGGAACCTACTTACTCCCTTCCTACAAGGTCATCTGCCACTACATCCAAGAGATTTCAAGGCCAAGTCCATTCTACAAACCCAGCAACCTCAGAGAAAACTAGCCTTTGGAAACAGTCAGCAAGCACAGCCAGCACCTCAACCCCAGTGGATAAAGCTATGGAAGATCTCACCAAGAACCTTGCCAGTTGGAATGTCCAGAAACAACAGCCTTCACCCTTCTTCTCTTCCTCCCATGTACCCTACCAAGCTCAGAAACCACCTCAGAATGTTCAATGTCACTACTGCCATATGATGGGTCATACTACCTACAGATGCAACTTGGCCAACATAGATGAAGTTCAAGGATTAGTCAAGAGAGATGGAAGGGACTTCAGATTGCCAGATGGAACAGCTGTACCTTTTGACAGACCAGACCAGCCAAGTTAGTTGTGGATCAGTACCATGGACAAACTCCTCTCCTGGATTAATCAGATTGCCACCTGGAACTCAGACTCAGAAGAAAGAAGAACCATCAGCAGATTTACAGACCTCCTTTGGAAAACTAGAAGAAATTGGAGAAACCTATAACTCAACCTATGAATGTGATGCTGCTAAAAGACTTAGGAGTGGTAAGGAAATCCTGAAAGACCAGCCAGCAAGAAAGTAAGATCAGAAAGGGATGAAGTTATGGACATTGATTCAGACAGAATAATGGAGATAGCCAGGCAGGACAACTATGACCCAGAGCCCATCTACTCTTCAGAAGAAAACAACAACAACTCACCTCCCAAGAAAGTCCAGTTCATGAATCCTGAAGATACCAACAAAGCCCAAAGGAGAAAGCACCCAGGAAGACCTATGTAGAGAAGCCCTAGCCAAAGAATATCCAGAAGCAGAAGAAGGGTTGTCAGCAGGATTCTTGGAGAAGGAAAGATAGAACTAACCTATGGGGAAGTTTTTGCCATCTCAAGTGGAGTTGTGGAAGCCCTCAAGAAAAGAACTAATCCAAGAAGGGTGCCTATAGACCAGTCAAAAACTACCAATGCTGGGGAATTGAATCAGAAGAAGAAGAAGATGAAGAAGAAGGAACAAAGGACCATCCCACTCACTATGCTTGCCCCTTAGGATACATCTCAATCACCACCAATGGAAAAGTTTCCAAGCCCTACTTGATAATGGATCCATGGTGAATGTCCTTTCCAAAGCTTTGCCTGCAAAATGGGATTGATTGTCACAGAGAAGAAAATGAACCTCAAAGGAATTGGTGGCCACAAGAATGAAATTATTGGAATAGCTGAAAGTGTCCCTGTTCAAATTGGCCAAATCACCAGGGATGTGCATTTCTGGATCTCTTCTGGGGAGGTTCAGCCTATTCTTGGAAAACCTTTCTTAATATCTACTTCAGCAAACATCAAATTTCATGATCATGGAGCAGAATCCTTGTCAATCCAGCACAAGGGGAAACTTACTTGGTACCAATCATAATTCCAGCCAACCAGAAATGGGAAACTCAATTTCCAGTTAACTCAATTTCAACCTCAAGTCATTTTTTAGCCTGTGGCACCCTCCAGAAGTAGGAGATTGGAGGGTGCCTAAACAAACAACAGAAACCATCAGTATTAATGCAGCAAAATATAAACCAGCCTCAAAAAAAATCAAACCAGTAAATGAACCTATGCCTCAGAACCTCAATCCACCTCTATGTTACCCTCCTCTCTCAAGGGACCCTTATGAGACACCCTTGGACCCCTTTCCTCCAGAATTTACTCCTACCTATAAAATAAATGAAGAAAGATTAAAGGTAATCAACTTTGGACCACCTGGCTGGCTTTGGCCTGAAGAACTCAAATTAATGAAGCACATCATCAAGATCAGGCAGAAAAGTCTGGCATTTTCAGCAGAAGAAAGAGGATTATTGAAACACACCTATGGGAAACCTTATATCATTCCAGTCATCAATCATGAACCTTGGCAGCAAAGGCCCATTCCTATTCCTGGGGCTATAAGGGATCAGTTTATAGAATTAGTCAGAGAAAGAGTCAAGACAGGCCTTTATGAACAATCATTCTCCAGTTACTCCAGCCCAGTATTTTGTGTCAAGAAGCAGGATGGGAAACTAAGGGTTGTTCATGACTTACAGAAACTTAACAAGGTCACCATCAAAGACTCTGGACTACCCCCAACCCTGAGGAACTTGTAGAATCATTCACTGGAAGGGCCTGTTATGGACTAGGAGATATCATGGGAGGGTATGATGAAAGAGAGTTAGCTCAGCAATCAAGACCACTCACAACCTTTGAAACTCCCCTAGGAAGATTTCAACTTACCAGATTACCTCAAGGAGCAACCAACTCAGTAGCAGTATACCAAGCTCAAATGATGTGGATACTTCAGGAAGAACTGCCTCAAAATGTTGGAATATTCATTGATGATGGAGGAATTAAAGGCCCAATTTCAGATTATAATCAAGAGACCTTGAAGGAGAATCCTGGAATTAGAAGATTTATTTGGGAATATGCCATCACCTTGGAAAGAATACTATTCAGGATAGAAGAAGCTGGACTCACCATATCAGGAAAAAATTTGCTTGCTGTGTCCCTGCCTTGGATTTGGTAGGTCATGTGGTATGCAAAGAAGGAAGGAAGATAGCAAAGAAGCAGCTCAACAAAGTAGAAAGTTGGCCAGAACCTGGAAACCCCACAGATGTCAGAGGATTCCTTGGAGTATGTGTGTATGTCAGGATGTTTATACCAGGACTCTCAGAAATAGCCTTTCCTCTTAGGAAGCTCACCAGGAAGGACTCTGAATGGAGGTGGAACCAGGAATGCCAGGAAGCCTTTGAAAAACTCAAGAAAATTGTGGGATATGACATTACTCTCAAGAAGTTGGACTACAGTGAAGAAGCAGGAGCAATCAAGTTAGCAGTGGACTCAAGCTACATTGCAGCAGGAGCTGTGCTTACCCAGGAGGACCAAGGATTGGACAGGCCAGTTTTATATGAATCAATAGTGTTCTCTCCAACAGAATCCAAGTACTCTCAATCCAAGCTGGAGCTGTGTGGGGTGGCCAAGATACTGAAGAAACTTCAAACTCAGCTTTGGGGACAGCAATTTGACCTTTTAGTGGATGCCAAAAGCCTGATAGAAATGATTAACTCACCCAGCCTTCCCAATGCTCCCATGACCAGATGGATTGCCTTCATTCAGTTATTCTCTTTTAACATGGTCCATGTCCCAGGAAAAACTTTCACTATGCCTGATGGATTGTCAAGAAGACCACCTGACCCTGAAGATGAAGCAGCAGACTTTGATGAAGATGAAAAATGGATCAAGCCTCATCCTGGATTTGGGTTAAAAGACATCACCTCTGCAAATTTGGGGTGGATGACACACCACAACACCTTGGAATATGGAAAGATCTCCAGGAATATCTAGAAACTCTTAACAGACCTAAACATACTTCAGAACAAGATTGGAAACAAATTAAACATTTATCAGCCAGTTTTTTATGTCTCAGGGAGAGCTGAAAAGAAGGAACAAGCCCTTCCCTCAAATAGTAATCACCAATCCACAGTTGCAGAAAGCAGTCTTAAAAGCACTCCATGAAGAATTAGGCCACAGGGGGTGGATGAGACTTACAGAAGGACCAGGCTTAGATTTTGGTGGCCAAACATGAAGAGAATCATCAAGAAATGGGTACAATCCTGTCTACCCTGTCAGCAAAGGAGCCCAATCAAACCACTAGAGGCCATGAAAGCAACTGGATCACCTACAATATTTGGAAGAATCAGTATAGACACAGTACACATTAAGGCTGGGAAATGGAACTACCTTGTTGTTGCCAGGGATGACCTCTCAGGCTGGGCAGAAGCAGTTGGAATGGACAAACTCAAAGCAAGCAAAGTGGCAAGTTGGTTTTTGGAACACTGGGTATATAGATATGGACTTCCTTGCACAGTGGTGATGGATGGGGGACCAGAATTTGGACAAGAATTCCAGCAAGCCTTAATAGAAGCAGGAACCAGGATCAAAGTCACAAAACCCTACTATCCTGAAGCAAATGGAATGATTGAAAGAGGACATCAGCCCTTGAAGGATACCTTGGTAAAATTATGTGAAGGCAATGGGAAGAAATGGAGACACTATCTACCTTTAGTTTTATTTGCAGACAGGATTTCTACAAAAAGGACCACAGGATTCACCCCTTATGAATTATTATTTGGTCAGCCAGCTATTCTTCCAGTGGACTTAGAGCTGGAAACATACCTTGGGACAGATTGGACATCTATTAGAACCACAGAACAACTACTATCAGCCAGGACTCTCCAATTGGAAAACAGAGAGGAAATCTTACAGACAGCTTACAGGAAAATGAAGACAGCAAGAGAAAAATCTCTGGAACCTGGAAACAACAAAAGAACTGTTAGAAAACCCTTGGATCCAGGAACTTTGGTCTTGACTTACAACAAAAGCTTAGAATCTCAATGGGGTAAGCTCTTTGAAAACAGGTGGAATGGGCCTTACAGGATTATCAGCCAAGCAGAAGGGGGCTCTTATAGATTAGAGGAACTGGATGGTGTGCCCCTAAAAAGAAGGTTTGCTGCTTCTCAGGTTAAACCTTACTTTCTCAGAGAAGAATTACAATAGAGTTTTTTTTATTTTATTAGTATTATATAAGAAAAAAAAAAAAAATCTGGGGTGGGTATCAGTATCAGTTTAACAAAAAAAAAAAAAAAAAAAAAAAAAAAAAAAAAAAAAAAAAAAAAAAAGCGAGAAGGGGAAGCGTACTCGGGGCCTCAGGGGAAACAGGGGTCGAGATGCGCTGTAAACTCAGCGATAGAGGCGTCGATGGCCTTGATTATTTTGCAAAAAACTTTCGGTTGGTAAACCTTATGACAATAACTAGAAACAAGACGATGCCCAGCTGGTCGACGGCGCGGTGTGGTATTCTTAAATGTTAAAAATTAAAAAATTATTTCTTTTATTCTTTTTCTCTTTTCTTTCTCTATTTTTCTCTCTTTTCTCATATTACAGGCCAGAAATCAGCATATCTGATTGGAGAAACAGACTCTACGGCTCAATTTACCCTATGGTCACCTTGGACGGCAACATCTCAAACCCTTTGGATCAGAAGTTACACCCCTCCTTGGCCACCTTCAGTACATATCACCAACCACCACTATCATTTACACAACACACTCTTTACACAACCCATACAACAAGTACATACAACAACATACCCATACAGCCACTCAATACCCTCAATCACATGGACATGCACGATGTATGCGGGCTCATGCAGGCTAAACTAGTGGATTTTCCAAGATCTGATCTAGTTTAGTGTGTTTGGTCTGAGCACATGACTCTTGCAGATACCATGCAGTGTCATGCAGTGTTATGCAGGTGCATGCAGTCTAATTTAGTGGATTTTCCAAGATCTGATCTAATTTAGTCTGTATGTGGCT
This sequence comes from Puccinia novopanici, assembly GCA_004348175.1. NCBI lineage: Eukaryota > Fungi > Basidiomycota > Pucciniomycetes > Pucciniales > Pucciniaceae > Puccinia > Puccinia novopanici. The sequence goes on from SMGU01010945.1 coordinate 11,756, forward strand.
GTGCATCAATCACCTCACTCCAGATTGGATCTAATTTAGTCTGTATGTGGCTGTGCATGATCACCTCATCCAAGATCTGAGCTATTTTAGTGGATTTTCCTTCTATGACCTCATTTTTTGACAGGCTGTGCAGGCACATGACCTGATGGCTGTGCAGTTTAGTCCTGTATTTGGTTGTTCTATTGTGTTCCATGGCTTCTCCAGGCCAGCACAAATCCCTCATTCTGGCTAAATTCCCTCAATGCTGTGCAGTCAGGCCAGCTAAAATCCCTCATTTCTCCTGTACCTTGTAGCTAAAATCCCTCACTTTTGTCTATATAAGGGGGCTCTCCTCCAGTTGTTTCCCCCTTCCTCACCAGATTCTGGCATCAGATTTTATTTACACCCTTATTAGTCTTTATCCCCTATAAATACTATCCAGCTGGTCACTCTATATTATTAGCCCTCAATATTATAGTTTTACACTTTCATAACCCCTTACACCACTCATTGCAACCCTTATATTCAACCAACCCCTTTATATTCAATATTGCCCTCACTGGGGTTTGAACCCACTACCTCTACCCAACTTTATTCCTCAGAGCCTGAGCCCTTACCAGCTAGGCTATTCACCCTTTCTCTAAACCTCAACACCCTTTCCTCAATCTATTACACCTCTTATCACTCAACACTCTTCATCATCACTCAACAACTCATCACTCATCACTCATCACTCATCACTCATCACTCATCACTCATCACTCATCACTCATAACCCCTCTTTATCACCACCAACCTCTGTTAAATCCCCACTCTCATCAATAACCTCTCATACACTCTTCAACACCACTTCTCATCCATCTAAACCCAATCCACTTCTGAACAACAGTAGTATCTTGATACACCCCATCCTATCACTTTATTAAACCTTCCAATCCGAGATTGGGGGCTTGTTTAGTGTCTAGAATCACAGAAAGGCAGAGGTATCCTCATTCATCCCTTTCAACACTCAGCAAAAGGTCTTCACTGACACTTTTGAGCTTTACAGCGGATGATGGCGAGGATTGCGGATGAGATTGTACACTCGGCGTCGGAGCTTTATCACGCCGGAGAACAGCATTACGGAAATCTGGTGGCGGCCTAACGACTTTGGAGCGGTAATGGTAGATAGAGGAGAATCGGATACGGAAATCGGGTGGCCGGCGGTTCCCCAAGCTATGGATTCAAGAGAATCCGGCGTTGCCGGGATAGCGGGCTCAACGGTGAAAGCCAGCGGCGCAGTGTCCCACACAAGTAAGCGATTGTACTCGGAGTCATTGTCCGACTCGGCCTCAGGAATCCAGGCGCCGTCATCGGCAAAATCTCGGTTACGGGGCGAAGAAAGTAGCTATAGTAAAACCAAAATCAATAATAATAATAGACATATACATATGTATATAAAATAGTAAAGAAGTCAGCAAAATCTTACCTCGGAGACGGCATGAAGCTAGAAAGATTATAAAAAGGGGATGAAGGAACAAAGCAAAAGGGGAACGTAGCGTACTCGGGTTATAAGGACAGCGAGCGCAGGGTCCGACGGGTTGTGTTTTCGACTAAGAGCACCAGTGACCAGCGCAAGGCGTCTCCATTGCAGCTTGCCATGCGCCTAGGTCAGCTAGATTGGTTGTTGGACCCTAACGAGTCGGGAAGGCCCTAACAACAATAATAAAAACCCTACCAACTCCGGACGACACCCTAGCTATGAGAACGCCTTCAAACAGGGAGCACAAATGGCCTTGCTCGGCTACAACCAATAGAAGGCTACGCAAGACGGAAAGG
>SMGU01010946.1:0-14848 GCA_004348175.1 Puccinia novopanici
AAAAAAAAAAAAAAAGGCGAGAGGGACGAACTGAGTTCCTTAGGCTTCCATGTTGGATGGGGCTGGCGGATCATCTCATCGGAATCATAAGCCACATCCAAGTCCTCCGAGACATCAGTCTGATATCTTCGCCATGCGACTGATCGACACACACAAAAAAAAAGGACCAAATTGAGTCCGGAAAGACATTAATACAAGATGGGTGAAGGGAAATGGGCTGACGCTGTGTTGGGGTGAGCAGATCATCTGGCCCTTCTAAGTCACTGTCATCGCCGTACTTGACCAATGCTAAAAATCAGGAACGTCGACAAGCCCAGAGTACAATTAACGCTTAGCGTAAGACGAGACTCGTGGGATTCATATCGACATACCATCTACCGCGCTCTGCAATCTTTCCGTGTGAGTGAGTCGGCCTTCGAAACAGTTTTGTTCTTGGCTCCCTCTTTGCCTACTCCCTTCCGATTGTCAAACTTTGCCGAACCCGTAAGTGCTGATGGAGGAATTGAGGATCCAGGGATAGAACCCTTGGCTAGTTGTGACTGGCTGTGCTGTCCATCCTCGCCTTCTATTGCTGTTTGAGCATAGTTCTGTACCATGATCTTTTGTTTCTTCGTTAATTGAGCTACGGGATAAAGGACCAGCGTGCCCAATCATGTAAGAATAACAGATCGAGCAAATGGGATACCATCGATGCTTACAATCTTCCATCAAAGGGGCAATAAAACCAGTTCCCAAATCGTCCACAAACCCGATCCCTTCTTCGCCTCTCCACTTCTTTAAAAACTCTCGTCTATAATTCTGCATATCTTTTCCCCACTGGATTTCTTCTTCAGTATCAACGTTTTCAGGACTATCTCCAAGGATGAATCGGGCTGTATATCTTCCAGTCTTGCTAGCTGAAAAGCTTCAACCTTAGAGTCGTGTGCGAAATCATTCAATGCAGAGGGATCTTCCAGGAAATGATGCATTAGCCAGAGGAAAGCGTATGCTCTCAATTTCGTCGGGATCCTGTGAAGAATATGCGTTCATGTAATAGATAGAGTGAAGTTGCTACTACTCAGTAGGTTGTGTCATACAAAAGAAATTGGGGCTGATAAATCGGGCGGCTTACGTTGTGGGCGAGAAGAGGTCATGCAAGACGAACCCCTCGGGAAAGTACTTCATACTGACATACTAAGACCAACTCGATAGAACCGTTAGCAATACGTTCTGTGGACTGACATCAAGTGATGAGACTGACCGGTTCAAGACCGAACAATTCAAAAATGAGATTGACGACTGTTGTTGGAGGTCTGTATCCAAGTGCCTGTGGAATCAAGCAAATAAAAAAAATGAGGTCCTACACAGCGCGATAAATTGAACGAGATGATTCAAGACGAACGCTTCTCTTTGCAATTTCAGGTAGTGAATAAGGCTCGTGGTTGAACTCAGAGGGCAGTTGACATGATTTCAACATGGTCTTGATCCTTGGGGCGTCTTGCAAATTAGTTTGGCAGTATTCGTCCTTCTGAAGACATGGGATAGGGTGGTAAGTCCTCATATACGCCCGTAGCTCGGGATAGACTGAAAGAAGAGACGAGAAAAAAAAAATGAATTCGTCAGATTCTGGAGCTCTCGGAGGCGAAAGAAATGAAGACCTACACGCAACAGTAGTATTGATTCGCCCGATGTTGATGAGAAAAGATGCAATACAGAAGTTGGTGGCCCACTATGTCGTTTTGGAGGCATATGGGTTAAAAAAAATCGCTCGTAAAATTGTCAAATGCTTATCCAACTGAACGAAAGATGAACTTACGTTGGGATTGTCGTCCAATTGCCTGACGGTACTCTTTGCAGCTTTGCTGAATCTCGACAGGGTTTCAACATAGAGCTCTTTGAACGATATGGCGCGCTGGTCGAGTGGGCTGGTAAACTGAAAGGTACGATCGTTACTTGATGGACAATTTGCCAGAACATGACATTCAACTGAACGTTAGATACTTGTTCTTATTCTAATTTGATCAGGAAAGATTATGAGTGGTGGTTGGAACTTACAAGATGTTGCTCATCAGGTCATATTGTATGTCTGCCCTGTTGAACATTTCGCCTAAGATAATGGAGCAGAGGAGTATATTAGATAAGCCTAGATTCCATCGATGTTCGCCTCATGAACATACGTGAAGCCATTGAGCGATTGACGTACCATCGAGCTTTTTCAGAGCCTGAAGAGGAGCGATTAGTGACATTTCTCAGGATGGGTGGATGGATGGATGGATGGGGGTACAGTGGGCAGTCCATTGGCGAGTAAAGTGTTTGTGCCTGGCGACGACCATCCCCATGCGTAATTGCCTACCAATATACAGCCTGACGGCGCCTGTCGGTCGTCGCCTACTGCCCTTGTGTAATGTGTATAAATCGTCCTACGAGCACTTGTACTCTCCCCACCCCTTTTCCTTTTTTATGTCTTGTTCATGTTGACGTCCCGGCCATCGCCTCTTTGTATGTATTTATCTCGGGGGGTTTTTTTTTCGTGCTGCTCTTGTCTGCTTCTTTCTTGTCCGTTGTGTGTGTCTCGTCCATATATAGGCATTGCTCTGGTGTGCACGGAAGAAGGCGGACGCTGAGACCCCTCTCGTCCGACCGCTTTTCTGGGCGGTTTTGGACGCCTCACACAACGCGCGGTTATATGTATACTCTTTTTGAGTCATGGGGTTACACATTGTGACAATACGGGAGAGGTAGAAAAAAAAGCATAATACAGCCAGTCAGACTTGAAGACAAAGAAGAAGAGTGGAATAACCACATCTCTCTGTGGTACCAGCTCATGAGCCTGGACAGCCTTAAAAATACAGAAGTGCTTTCCCTTCACATGATGTCACATTGGAGAGGTTGGTGGTGGTGAAGCAGGTGAGAGATATTGAAGCCATTTGAGAGAGACAGGGGAGATGGTTTTGTGAGATTGATATGTCATAAGTCACTTCAGGATAAGGGTCTAGATGTGGTTGGCCACACACACGTGGATTCCATAATAGGTCCTCCTCCTACCACGCAGAACCACACCAACGAGAAGCGGAGACAGGCCTGGCACAAACCCACAAGCATGCATGGATATCAGGAGTGAATCAGAGGATAGGCTCGGCCCCATATGCGCCTCTCTCACCATGTTGAGGTGGACCAGGCTACACGAACTGAAAGTCACAGACGCTTAGTCTTGTGACAGTGACTGATCACGAAGATAAAGATAGTTTAGATTCAGTGAGGAAAGGAACTGATGAGAAGAAACTATGAGAACTAAATACACTGCTAGTTTTGGTAGAAGCATACTAGACTATAAGGCTATCTCAACACACCCCCTTGCTGAAAACAAAACTATTGATAAAAAAAAGAGACAAAAAAAATCTACTTTTGGAGTCTGTAGAGAAAAAAATCTCTTGAGGGAACAGAAATAGAAGTTATAACCAGGCCAGAGATTCTATGTATGCAGGGAGAAGGGAGAAACCACGACAGAATCTGTACTCAAAGAAACAAGCAGACAGTAGAAATTGACCCTAAGTATTCACCGGTGTTGTGCGTACTAAGAATAAAATTGAGGACCTTCAGATCGATCACCCCCAGACATCGATCTCCTCATCAAAACTGTCATCCTCTTCCTCTTGTGATTCATAGTTTCCCAGTGCAACCGTGGTGACAGCACCCGCTCTTGCATCCGTTGATCTTGACTTTTTCTTCTTTGGACAGTCGGCAGAGTGATGCCCTTTTTCACCACAGGTGTAGCAGCGAAGGCGTCCTTTGGATTTGACCGCCGCCGACGCAGATTGAAACGGATCAGAAGCCGACGAATCCATCAGCGAGGACGTCGAGATTTCGTGTGCTTCGAGTGCACCAATGGCATCGTCTAGCGATATTTCATTCGGAGAATAGACGAGATGGTCCCTGATTGTCTTCCAAGAATCATCGAGGCCGCGAAGAAGACGATCACAAATTTGTTGATCCGCTGGTGTGAGCTTCACACTGGCCAGGTCAGTTGCAGCCATACGAACCCGAGCGATCCACTTCGCAATCGGTTGGGTTGCATCGTGTTTAGCGGACCAGAACGAGTCCTCCAGCTGTAGGCGTCGGGCACGCGTATTCTTCTCATAAGCGTCGCAGATGGTGGAAAAGAGCTTGCTCGCAGGTTTGACTCCTTCATAGCGAATAGATAGGTCTACCGATAATGTGAGTTGGATAGTTGAGCAGGCCATGTCGGACAGAGTGTCCCAGTCTGCGCCGTACTCTTCCGGATTGTAACCTCGTTGTTCCGGAGGACGCGATATTGCCTTGGAGTCTTGAGAGCTAGCATTCTTTGGGCGGGGAAGCGACTTGTTGACGATATCGAGCACACCTTGAATCGTCAACACATTCAGAAGTCGAGAGCGCCAGGCCGGAAAAGTCACTGAGTTACCATCAAGCTGAGGTACCGAGGGAATCAGAGGGCTTGGGTTGTTGACCTGTCGAGTAGGCATAATGAAGAATGCAAGGATATGGTGGTCTGAAAGATGTGAGCCAAAGTCGAGCAGGAGCGTAGCGACTATGGGTCTCATAACCTGTTGAGGTGGACCAGGCTACACGAACTGAAAGTCACAGACGCTTAGTCTTGTGACAGTGACTGATCACGAAGATAAAGATAGTTTAGATTCAGTGAGAAAAGGAACTGATGAGAAGAAACTATGAGAACTAAATACACTGCTAGTTTTGGTAGAAGCATACTAGGCTATAAGGCTATCTCAACACAGCAAAAACCACCATCACCACAGGAGTTGCCTAACATGTTGCTGAAATCCAAGCCAGGTGGTGGGCAGTATTGTTGCTGACTATGGTATTGGTAGTAACTGATGTCCGGAGTGTGGTTATAATCAACATTGTGATCATGACAGAGATTTGAATTTTTGTAGTTCCAAGTTTGATCATTGGGGTCATCATAGTTCACCCCATCTGTCTTCAGGCCATCCATTGCACAAGATGGTTATTACTGGGCAAACTGCAGGCTGCATGGGCTTGGAGTGGCCAGGGAAGGTCCCCCTGCTCACTGTATGTGGCTTGTTTCATGATACTCAAGTACAGTCAGGTGTGGTTGTGACAAATTCTCAAAAAAAAAAATTGAAAAATTTCCTGTCTCAAACCTCCTCCTCAGGAGGTTTGAAACTTTCTGCAGCTGTTTTGAAAATTAAAATTTTTTTTAAAAAAAAGTTTGGTTTATTTTCATTTTTATTTTTGGATTTTTTTCAAAACAGTGTTTATAATTCATGCCTAAGACAAACCGGTTGAACAAAGGTACATTCAAAGTACAGTATGGTATGGCGGTAAAAACTTTCAAAACAAAAATTTCAAAAACCCCACATCCCAAACCTCCTCCTCAGGAGGTTTCAAAAATCCTGGGGCTGTTTTGAAAATAAAAGAATTACAAAACAAAATTTACAAATTTGGTTGATTTTCTTTTCTTTTTTTTTCAAAACAGCATTTATAATTCATGCCTAAAACCCCTAACTTAACTAAGTCCCAACAGGTGCAAAGTGCCCAGAGGAGACTTATGAAAAAATCACCTTTTTTGGCATGAGAGGTATTTCAACTTTGGCTGGCAAAAAAATATTTTCTTAATAACTTTTCAACAACACGTCCTACTGTGAAATTGTAAAAATTAATTAAAGCTTCTCATTTTTTGCTTCAATCTGCCCCCATTAGGACGGTCCAGATAGGCTGCAAATCAGCAAAAAGTGCATAACCTATAATCCAATGCACCAGCCAAATTTGCGGGGGATGCTTGCTGATTTATAAAATCAGCAAGGTTAAAATTCCCCTATGTGAACCGTCCTATTTGGTCGCTGTATCTCTTTTCCTTCATCCAAAAAAATCTTCAAAGGGCACAAATCCTGAGTGCCTTTGGATCCCCTACCTTTGCCAAAACATACACCCCCTGTTTCACCCAAAATGAAGACCATTTTCAGGAAGGAATATTACAAGATGGAGGAGGAGGGGGAAAAAAAAATGATGTAGGTAGAGGTCTTGCGTACTCATAGACACCTTGATGAAGAGCAATGGATGATTTGATGCAAAGATATTGCAGGATAAAAACTGGGATGTTCTGCATACCTCTCACGCCAAAAAAGGCGATTTTTTCATAAGTCCCCTCCGGGCGCTTCGCACCCGTCGGGACTTAGTTAAGTTTGCTAAAACCCCAGAGCTTGCAGTATCAGTGGTCACACTTTGATTTTGGTGCTCCTTCTTGGCCCACTGTACCTTTGTTTCAAGATCGGAATCATTTTGATTTCTTTTCGAGGCGCTTCTCCACGCACCTCATGATCGAGTGGTTTGTACAACATTAAACATCCCGTGGCACGTTAAGGCTGTAGGGAGAGTAAAAGAGTGACATGGTGCTTCGAGAGGACTGGCTGCATCGGGTATACTAGCCGCAATAACACGCTACAGAAGATATATTGAAAGCCCAACTGGCACGCCGACCGGTGGGTGCCCATTGCCCAGCCTTCCGATGCAGGAGCACTGGTGGCTGGGCAGGAGAAGATGGTACATAAATAAATATTTAAAATTATTGCAAGGTAAAGATTATATATTGTTGAGTCAATTTCAAAGAAAATTTCCGTGAATGTACTCATTCTCACGAGGGAGCTTCCACAACACTTTGGCTCAGGTAATGGACATCGGTAGAAGTTGTGTTGCTCAAAGCGACGGAGGATAAACTTGCGTGTCGAAATTTTTCTGGCGTGGATGGGCTGAGGGGGAAGGGCAACGGGGGGTAGATGAGTTATAGAGAGAGAGAGAAGTGGATAGGCAGAGGCTGGCCCACTGAGCAAGGAGAGGGCTCAGTGCGGCTACTTTTTTTAAAAGGGGCAATTTCCCGTCGAGGCGTAGAATACACGACAACCATTTTCCTCTCACCAACCTCTTCCTTCTCGTCCATATAAATCAACACCCACCCCACACACTTTTCAATCCAGCGCTCTCCCCCTCACAAGCAGTCTCAAGAACCTCATTTCCCGAGAAAAAAAGAAACTCACATGGAAAATTACAACAGACTCGAGAAGGTAAGATTCTCACATGACTTTCCTAGCAACACTGGATTCAGCTCTGACGTTCCGTGTAAACATCCTTTGTTCTTTGTAATGGCCCTCTATCACCCTCAGGTCGGTGAAGGTACGGCGACCAAAAATCTACGCCAAGAGCCACTCGCAAGCTGTTGTTGAATCGTTTTATCTGTCTTCCTTCTTACAGGAACGTATGGTGTCGTGTATAAGGCGAAGGACCTCCGAACAGGCGAGATTGTAGCATTGAAGAAAATCCGACTTGAGGCTGAGGATGAAGGCGTACCTAGCACAGCAATCCGCGAAATCAGCTTATTGAAAGAAATGAATGATGACAATATTGTACGGTGAGTCCTCCCTCGCCCCTCTATACCGTCCATCCTCACTCCTAAGACCTTGCTCTTGTCACTCAAGCTCATGAGTCGCGTTCTTTCAGACTTTTGGATATCTGTCATGCAGATTCAAAGCTCTTCCTTGTCTTTGAATTTCTTGATCTCGATCTTAAGCGTTACATGGATAAAGTCGGAGATGGGGATGGAATGGGCCCTGCGATTGTCAAGGTAAGTAGTCACAAACACGAAACCATTTTTTTCGTGATTCAAATTCAATCAGACGCGTCTCAGTCGCTGATTTCTTCACGCCGTACCTCTTCTTTTTCATTGGTTGTCATCGACAGAAATTCTCCTATCAACTGTGTCGCGGCGTGTGTTATTGTCATGGCCATCGCATCTTGCACCGTGATTTGAAACCGCAAAACTTGCTCATCGACAAGGATGGAAACTTGAAGCTGGCCGATTTCGGTTTGGCGCGAGCGTTTGGGATCCCTCTTCGAAGCTACACTCACGAAGTCAGCCATTCCTTATAATACCTCCCAATGATTGCGGCTGAACTCCCTTCGCCCTGTCTGTTGTCAATAGATTGTTACCTTATGGTACCGTGCTCCAGAAGTGTTACTAGGAAGTAGACATTACTCTACGTGCGCCTGTTTCCTTTCGCGCTGCTCCCACTAACAGATGAAGCTAATGTTGAAATATGTTTTTGCTCAACAGTGGTGTTGATATGTGGTCGGTAGGATGCATTATTGGTGAGAAAATTTCTCGAACATTCACTTCACCAACAAACACCGAGCTTACCCCTTTTCTATATTTCACCACTTAGCCGAGATGATTTCTAGACAGCCCCTATTTCCAGGTGATTCGGAAATTGATGAAATTTTCCGCATCTTTCGGTGAGTTTCCTTTTTAACCTTGATTTTCAACTGAAACTATGGTATTTCCGGTGTAAGCTAAAACGCAGCTTGTTATTAGATTGTTGGGAACTCCAAACGAAACCACCTGGCCGGGAGTGCAAACCTTACCAGATTACAAGCCTGGATTTCCGCAATGGTCAGCGAAAGATATCGGCTCCCATGTCCAAAACTCCAACGCAGTCAGCGTGGATTTAATAGCTGTGAGTAATCACTTTGGCACGATCCAATAATTTCTCGGGGTATATATATTCAACTGTCACTTATCGGGTTTATTTCATCCAGAAAATGTTGGTATACGATCCCGCAAAACGAGCGTCTGCCAAGTCTTCCTTGAGACATCCATACTTTGTAAGTACTCTGCTTCCACTTACTACTAATGTCGATAAAATCCCGAAGGCTTATTCCTGATCACTTACCTATGCGGTGCTTTTGTTACTTCGGGTCATGTAGGACGGAACGGAAACATAAAAACACATTGTGGGATACGTGACCTCTAGACGCCTCCTTCAAGTCTCATCCCGCCCCTTTTTTCCCTTTCTGGTATTTAGTTTCTTCCTTGTAGTCACATACAAGATTTGGCCCTTCTTTCTTCTCTTCTTCCATCCTCCCATATACATGACTGTTCTTGTTCTTCCGTCGTCATCCCAATATACATGACTGTCACTATTAGTTGATCTCTTCTTTTCTTTTAGAGAGAGAAGAGACTGTGTTACATCCCTGTTTCCCATGTATAGACCAAACCAAAAAAAAAGCCTGAAGAATCTCCGTGAAGACGAGAACTTTCTATTCTTCCTGTTTTGTTTTATTTTTTTTTTTTATCTTGGGGATAGCTTGTTTTTCCATCATTTCTTTTGTGAAATAATACCTCTTGTTTTGCTCGTGTGTGTGCCTGCTAAGGGGTCCATGAGGATGAAGTAATTTGTTTTTGAATGTCTACATGAATAGTAATAGGATAGGAAAGCAAATCAAAAGTATTGTCTTCCTAAAACAGCCTTTCAAAATTCAACATTGTTTTACTGTGGGGGATATTGGAGTGTCAAAAGGAAGGGATTGGTTAGAGAAGTTGTTGGCACACAAATAGTTTCTGAGAGTATGCAAATGCAGGATTAAAATAGGGGAAGTTTTGTGTTTGGGGAAGGATGCAAGAGCACAAAATTAACATATTGCAAGCTTGAAATACATCTCATTTTGCAAGCATCTGCACATTGCCACTGTGTCAGATACTGTTGTTCAGAGATCAGGAGCAGTTGGGACTTGAGATTGTCTGATGATCATGATGAAAAAAAATAGAAAGAAGGGATGCATGTCATTGTGGGTGTGGAGTGTTGCTATGCCTTCCTATCTCTGACATGCTTTGTATTCCTAATCAAACAAAAGCAATGTGCCTAACCAAAGGCTACAAAACTGGCTACTTAGCCTAGTCCAATTAGGAATTTTCAGTGTCACATACCACTGTGTGACAATCTCTATCATGCACAAGTATCTGCCCAACTATTCATCTGCAAGATACTGCTCCTTTCTTTTCATGAACATAATGAAAACTTTTATGACTTTCCTGAATAAAAAACAAGAGGGAGTAGGAAATGTTGATAAGGGATCTTCCATGGAGGAAATCCTTTCTGGGATAATTGGTACATCTTTGATTCAGAATCCTAGGACAGAGCCTTTCGTTGAGCTGGCAGCAGCTGATAGCCACTATATAGAGGTGCCATTTTCACAACAAAGGGGTCTTGCCCAGGAAAACTTTTAAAGTGGATGCAGCTCCAGTAAAATGCTTGCATCAGACCAGTACCCTCGATGCTGGACCTACATACCTTGATGGATCTGCACCTGGGTGCAGTTAATCTTGCCGTGAGGTTCTGTGGTCTCTTTCGAATCATGAGAAAGATCACGGACCCAAGCTAAAGGTGTGACACGTCTGTGACAGCCAACATGGTGGCCAGATCAGAGTCGGTGTGGTTAGCGGACGGCTCTGCTGGGGCTCTTGGCATTGAGTCTTGAACCAATCGAGCAGCAGGACGATGTTCGGCCAATCAGACTCTCACCCATCGCCCGGAGGGTTCAAGCCACCGAAATCGGATATATACAACCTTATCCCACCCAGGGCGCCGCCGAATTTAACGAACCCCAGCTTGTATGCCGGCCGATCGACCAAACCTATCCCCCTCGAGCTGTCCTTGCCGCTACGGTGGCAAAGAGGAGCACAATTCTTGGCGGTGTCGCTCTCGCTTAGTTCGCTTTTGTTCCTTTTTCCCCCTCCTGTTGAGGCTTGTATAGATCCATCCACTTACCACCCGTCTTATGTTCCCGTTTGTAGCTTGTGGTGTCTGGGGTGTTTTGTTTGCGGATTTTGGAAACGGCGATCGAGAGATCGCCTTCTCACCAGTTAAGCCAACCTTCCTCCAAGGTTTCTTGAATGATTCGACAACATGCTAGGGTGCTCTCGCTGACAAGTTCATTAATGGTTGTTTCCCCTCGGTAGATTCGACGATGGTTCGCCCCTTATAAATCGCTCATCTTCGGCGCCGATCGCCAATCATCAGTCCCCCAGCCAGATAATATTCTTTCCCAAGTCGAACCAAAGACAAATTAAAAATTTCATATACTCGATGAATATATTGGGATGTCATCTCAACTTCAGCTAGCTATCCCCTCAAGCATTCTCAAGCAGAACTTGTGTGTCTAGAATTGTTAGCTTTGAGAAGCGCCTCAATTCAAAATTTTGAATCATGTTTGCAACGTTGTAAATGGCAACAGGAAGGTGTATATTGAATGGTTGAATTTACCAAAGACGATTAAAGCTGGCTTTATTCTGAGCAAAATAGAGAGGAAAAAGGCTGGTTCATGATTGACTCATCCCCTGATCTGAAGCTACATGTCAGCAAGGTTGTTCAGACCACAGGTAAAAGATTATGGACCTTCTGATGTGATCCCTGAGTTGCCCAGCCCATTGAGTGACAATAGTGAGCTGAGTAAGCTAAGTGTTGGTAGGATTGAAGGATTCATGAAGGAGTTGAAGTTCAATGACATACAAAATTACTTTGAAGAGGTAAGGATGTTGAGGCCTGTGATACCACAGTCTCTTTTTTGGTTGTTTTGGGTGTCTTGATCTTTCAATGTTTCTTTCAAGTTCCACATTCTGTGCACCATCCCAAAAACCTGCAACCACAGAATTAGAAGAGACAGCTCATCCTATCATCACAATCCAACACAGGAATTACACATTGGGGTCTAATTACTTTCTGCTCCATGTATATATGTCAGTTAAGAGTGAGTTCCAAAATTGTGAAAGGAAAAAAAGATGATAGAGACAGGGATTTTGTAAAATATAACAGTGATGTGATGGGTTGATCAACATCAAATGGGAAGATAAAGACAAAAATGTGCTGAACTTGTTGAAACTATGACTCTTGGACTTCAGGAAAATTGATTTGAATATTAGGAAAATAGAGTTTCAAATTATTTTTGCTGGTGCTCAGTCAGAAATGAGGTCAAAGAACCAACCTTTTTATTTTTGAGAGAGTATGGCTAGGCTTAATCAGAAGAGATTAATTTTTTGTTATGAAGAATTGGACAATAATATAATCATATAATGCACCCAAAGCTCAGAGAATATAGTAAAACATGAGATATTTCACTAAGATTCATGTCACAGATTGAGGTATTCTTGCCAGCCTATGTAAAGATTAGGGTGAAGGGAATGTTCTCTCACCCAAAATGTAACAAAATAAAATGAACTGGAACTAGCAAAACACATAAAAATAGGAGGCACATAAAAGATAATGAATTGAGAAACATTGGCTAAAATTGGTTTAAAATGGAATATTTGAAGTAAGAATCTGTAAAAAATAAGAAATCCAAGAATGGGTTGAAGTCCATTGTGGTATTATTAAACTTTAAACAAATTAAAAAAGGAATATTTTCTTCTTTTGTTTCTCTAATTATTTTTATCATTGTCTCTACTTATAATAATACAGGTCATAAATCACACAGTCATATTGAAGAAATGAATTCTTAAACCCAAATTACCCCCTGGTGACCTTGGATGGTAACCTCTCAAAGCCCTTGGATCAGAATTTCAACACCCTCTGTTGCCACCATCAGCACAGATGACCAATCAACTGCTATCATTCACATGTCACACTCTTTACACAACACAGTCACCATATTCCATACACCAATCAACAAACATACACCATACTCAGTCAAATGATCAGGAGCACATGCCTGCAGGATAAATGTGTATATTTTCCATGTTCTGATCTAATTTGGTGTGTTTGGTATGAGCACATGATTTCTTTGTATATTTTAGTGAATTCTCTCTTTCTTAATTGTTTTTGGATGTGCACTAATCACCTGAGACAATATATGAGCTATTTTAGTCTATTTCCCTCATCTTATAACACTTTTTTAAGAGTATGTGCAAGCACATGACCTGATGGCTGTGAATTTTAGCTCACTATTGTTTGTCATAGTGTTTTCCATGGATTTAAATCCCCCATTCTTGTTAAAATCACTCAATGATGTGCATGTAGGCCATTCAAAATCCCACATTCTTGTCTCTATAAGAGAATGTCCACTGCAGGAGCTAGATTGCATTTCTATGCTTAAGTTAGCTCCCAAAACCCTGTTTAGCACCTCCACTGCAGGTGCTACAGTGATGTAAAATAACACTTTGCCTTTCAGGGGCTAAATTTTTCATTCATGTAGAAACCAGCCTATAGTTCCCAAGATAGCACCATAAAAATTGGGTATCACAAAAATTCCCTGTGATTCTAAACCCTCTTTTTTTGGCATCCCCCCAAACATCACTCACTAAAACAACACTGCACTCACAATAATCATTTGGGGGTTACTTTTCCCAATATCTCAGCCCTTTTTTGAAACCTTGCCATGCAAATTTTAAAAAATACACCACAGTCTCCCAAATTGGATACCTCCCCATAGTGGATATGGTCTAAGATTTTGCCTTTATTGTCATTCCCACATTCCTCACCAGATTCTGGCATCAGATTTTACATGTACCATTATTAGTCTTTATTGCCTATAAAATTATCTGTATGGTCACTCTATAGTATCATAATTAGTCACTTAGTATTATAGCTTTACATTTATATTCACCCTCACAGATCTCATTAAAATGCTTATACCTCAAAGAATAAACTTTATTAAATTTTCATAAGGCCCTTGGTTCAATCCCTGGTCAAGACTTAATTCTAAAAGGCTCCTTTTCCACTAGGCTATATCACCTTTCAAACTCAAACCCCTCATCAGCACAGCCTCTTTTTTCTTCCTGTTTGAAGCATTTGCTCCCACTCTCACCCATCTTTCATTTCTCATCACTTATAACCCATCTTTATTAATTAAAACAAAAATCTGTTCAACTACCACTCTAATTACCCACCTCTCATCCAATCTTCAACACCCTTTTTTCCTCTATCTACACCCAATCCACTTCTCAACAACAGTAGTATCTTGATACACCCCCTGCTATCACTTTGTTATGGGGGGGGGGGTTCAGTTTTTGGGCACACAGAAAGTTAGAGGTATCCTTATTCCTCCCTTTATACACTCAGCAAAAGTTCCTCAATGAAACTTTTGAGCTTGAAAATATGTATCTCCCAATCCAGTAGAGATATGGGGGTGGATCCAGTGAGTTAATAGTGGTAATTTTGTCTGTGGAGTCCATTAGTGATGTTATTTTTTTTTATCTTGAATTTTTATTGCATAAAGCCTATTGAATTTTTCCTTAAGAAACACTGCAATATAGAGTACAACATCTAGCAAATATTAAATTGGGATAAGAGCACAACATCTAGCAAATATTGAATTGGGATAAGAGCACAACATCTAGCAAATATTGAATTGGGATAAGAGCACAACATCTAGCAAATATTGAATTGGGATATTAACTAAGACACACACATCCAAATTGGGTTTCTTGGAAGTGCTATATAATATTGAGGTTATTTGAAGTAAATAGACTATGTTAAGATATCTTTATGTAGTTCTCATATCCTCATAGATAGACATTCTTCTACATCACAGCATTTCAGCACTACCTCATTACTGATACTCTTCTCCATCCTTTTTCCTTTGTGAGATCTATGCTTATTTCTCACATGTCATCCAACCTGTGAGTACAGTAGTCCCTCTCTGTTTTGATCACCTGTTGCCCTTGAACATGTTTATTTTTGGGATTTATTTCCATTGAAAAACATCATTGTTGAAGGGGAAGTTTTTTTATATAAAAATAATAAGAACAGACAATGTCTGTTAAAAGGACCTATCAACTCATTCTTTGGGGCTAAATGTGCCAAAGCAAAGAGTGCTGAGTGTTGGGGCTCAAGTGCCAGCACCAGGAACAGTGCGGTCAGAACTGATGAGGTTTATTCACTCTAGTCAAGGTGCTTAAATAGACTAGATACAAATGGCTGAAATGTGGGACCAACAACACATTTATGATGAATAAAAGTAAAGTGAATAAAATAGAGTGAAAGAGATGTGACTCCTCATATGAGCAGGATCACAGAATTTCAACAATTTC
>SMGU01010948.1:0-11799 GCA_004348175.1 Puccinia novopanici
CCAAACATTGGAGGAGGGCCCAGAAGGTGAAAGATGATTGGTTTCTGTTCCTAAGCTTAATGTTAATGGCCAGAAGAATTAAGCCGGCTGCTAGGTTTTTGCGAATATCTCATGCTTGAGTTTGGAAGAAATACAAAACTTCCAGTCATGCAAAAAAAATGTGTTGTTTGGGCGGTGGCATCCAAGCCTTATCTGAAGAAATGGAGATGGCCTGATCCTTCTTTCGTGCCTTCCCAGGTTATGAGGCAAATGTTCTCCCGAGCCGCAAAGGTTTCTTGCTTACCAAAAAATTTGTGCTTTCAACTTTCTTCTTTGTATTTTTTCTATGCTATCGTAGATATCAAGCGTTCGACTGGCTGCGAATAAGCGCCTGTTGAAGTAAAACTTTACAGTCAAGAAAAGGATACAGGGAGGTATGGCCCCAGCGGGCCCAAGCAAAGCGCGTCAAACATGACAATATGAGCTTTCTTTTATCTTCAATCCCATAGAAAGGTAACCTTTGGCAGAGTTAAAACAATGAAAAAGCGAAGAAACGTGCGGAATGGCGGCCACCGGGTCGGTGAGAAGGTTGGTTGAGATTAACAGACATATTGGATCCGAACCAGCTTCTGACCAATCTACATACTGCTGTGTTCGCGGGTTCAATGAAATGTGATCTTCAGCTGATGGAATGTAGATGGTATAATCCTCCTTCCGTATTTTGAATGCTTTAGAGCCTTGTGCGCTTGGATTCTTTATGTACTACCTATTTGTTTGTAAAAATTGCTAATGTATCTTGATTCAGGAACCTCTGACGCTATCAGCCCATCTGTCTATGTCTTTTAGGTTTCCCTCGGTGGCCGACAAGATTCTGAACCACGATTAATGGTTCATTCTTGCAATCAAAAAATTAGAGAAGCTAATTATGCCGACGCCCCACAAAGATTCGACCTTTGTATCCTTTTTTTAAAAATTCTAGGGATATGTAACCTTCAAACAAGGTGTGGTTGCTAATCAAAGTTGCCGGAGGCGGCGAAGGCTTGTGTGCATTGGCGCCACCACCATACGTGTTGACAAGTGTGGAGCCTTCTGCAAAACGAAACACAGTCCCAGAGAAAAAAAAGAGGGGCGGGATACGCGTCCGGAGCGCAGGCTTAAAATTAGGTCCGGCAGGAAGGCTGTAGATTAATCATGCGGGAATCATAGCTCGCGGTTGTGTTGGGGTGCTTGTTTCCACAAAGGATACCCAAAAATCCAGATCACGTCTGGTATAAAACCTCAACATCGTATTGGTATTCTGTTGAGCCAAAATAAGGAACTTGCTCTGGATAATCTTCAAAGTCACCCGTGTCGCGATTCTGACCTTCACAATGCAAGTGAACAGGGATGGGAGCATGTTCTATGGTTTGCGCGGGACCTGCTAAGATTTCTGGAGGCCTTCCTTTGTCGCAGAAAGAGTAGGAGCTCGATATGTAAGAAAAGAGGGAGCCTCCAAGCAGCACTAACGTGGCCACTGGAGACTAGCGGAGGCATCACGGTTCGCCATTGTCATCTGTTGGCTTGTTTTCATCAAGCACGGCCGAGAAAATACGCGAGCTATCAAACGGCACCGTAGAACTAAGCTCCTGCTGAGCATTGAGAAAGAACTTGCCGGTGAGACGCCTAACGCAACATTAAAGGTTCAGCTCGATCAGGGTGTATGACGCTAAGCAACCTCACACAACGGGCGCGTCTTTGATAGCGTAGACAGTACATGATTACATTACCGTAAGATTTTCCTTTGTAATATTCGGCATACTCAGCCAAGACGGCATTCAACGAAGACTCGCCGGGGACACCACAACTCAGGTTGGTTGCATCTTCCTGTAAGCTCCGTAGTGTGAGCAGCCCTGAGGCTCAGCATTTGCTGCGCTCCTTCATATATAACAGAGCATTTCTATCGCCCACTAAACCAACACCCCCTATCTTTCCTGCCTCCTCCACTCTTCACCTCTCCCCCACCCAAGTCTCTGGATACTAAGGACAGACCAAAATCTTCTTTTCTCCTTCCTATTCGCATCAAGCTCTTCAGTCTCCAACCATCCTTAATTGAATCAGTCCCCATCCGTTATCCTTCTTTATTGTTATTACTATTTTAGTATCAATAATCTCGACGCGATCCAAGATGAAGGGAAGCTGTGAATCAACTCCACTCCCTGAAGGCGCTGAGGCCGGCCTCGACGCAGGTTCGTTCCTTTTGATCACTATCATTTCCCGCTGCTAGACGCGATATTAACCTGTCTTTTTTTAACGGTACAACCATTGACAGCTCTCCACTATCTCATGTGGGGGGAGCCCGTGGAGAGTAGCCCTGAGGACGCGGTTGAGGAAGCTTTTGACTTGGGTGAGTCGGCCTCAGCCCTTGTTACTGATTTTGCTTCGCATATGACTCATGAATCGCGTCTAAACCACCATTCTGACGCGTTTTTTGATTCCTCTTTGCTTCATGTCGCCTCTGGCAATCCAAATATCAGTGGCCCGTCATCCTCAGCAAGAATCCGAAGGCTTGGATGAGTTCACACTCAATGGTGGGTCCTTCCCAGCCACTTTCACCACAGGTCACCGATCTTAATCTCCAAAACATATTGTTTAGTGCTCGCCGACCTTAATTCAGACAATGCTCACGCAGAGAGTTGCTGGAGCATTCTTCAACAAATATACGGTAATCCTGGTTTGTCGCTGTGAGCGGCATTATTTGTTTCGGGGGCACAAATCTGATCGACTCTACCAATGTCATGTTTCAGATACCAACCCGAACTTCAGCTATCAACCTGAGGCTGGTCCAAGTCGATTGGCCACAGCGGTACTCCCAGGTATGTTGTTTTCATCAGCCCTCCTGGTCGCTTTGCACATTTACCTCTTCCAGGACCCAGAACTAATTGTCTTTGAGATCTGTCCAAGACTCAATCCCCGGCATCAATTATCAGCCTGTGGCTGGGCCAAGTCAAGTTGCTCCAGTAGAATCGGAACCCGCAGGTAAGTTGTGTGCAACTTTGGGCAGATTCATAGATGCTGACATCTCACTCAAACAACTGCGCCTTTTTAAGCTCCCACTTCCTATAGAAAATACAAGGGCAAAGCTTCCAAGAAGCCAGAACGCCGGGTCGAGCCTTATATAGATGCAGAATCTATAGAAGAGTACTTGCACTGTAGCCCGCATCGTGGATACCAACGGCCGGATACTCCCCCTCAACGACATCCTAGAGCATGGACTCTCAAGAGAACCGACCAGACGTGTGTCTCGCCGCCGAGACGTGGAACTCCATCCCGTCCCAGCGAAGATGCATGTGGCGTTCTCCAAAGAGTATCCATATATGACGATCTCGAGGACGCAGATGATGACGGGAGCGAATACGATGAGGAGGAGGACGGGGCCGATGAAGATGCCGAAGGGGAGGAAGATGATGGTGAGGGGGAGGACGGGGAAGATGGAGATGCCGAAGGGGAGGAAGATGATGGTGAGGGGGAGGCGAAAGATGATGCTGACGCGAAGGAGGAGGATGTTGAGGAAGAAGATGAGAGTAAGGAGGAGGAGGATAGTGAAGAGGAGGAAGATAGTAGGGATAGTGAGGAGGATGAAGAAGGCAGCGAGGAATCCAGCACCTTGCCATTGGCACAGGTATCTGGACGCGGCGTGAGACGGAGGCGAGAGGACGAAGATGATGAGGAGGAGCTCTCAAGGCCTCCTGGAAGCAAGAGGCGAATATGTTGAACGCGAACAAGATAACCATTGTGCGCTACTTCACAGCTCTAATTCATCAAGCTGCTTTGGTCTTTTCTTTCTTGTTCGCTTCTTGAATGCTTGTCAACCTTTTTCATCTAGGAATTAAATAACAAACCTTTCTTTTTCTCCATTGTTGGATAGTGCCATGAGAAGTGAGTCTGCGCTTTTCGCCAGACGGTCGTAGTTGTAAGTTGCGGAGAGTTTTTCGGTTTGATGGATACTGGCCAGATGACGTAAGCAGAAAGGAAAGCTGGATAGGAGGTTGTAGCAGGGCTACAATAGCCCGGTTCACATAGGGATTTTTTAGCAAATCCGTAACCGCACGTCAGCAAGCTTTCCCAGCCAAATTGGCTGGTGCGTTGGGTTATAGCTTGCTGATGTGCTACTGATCTATATCCTATGTGAACCGGGCTAATGGGCCCGCACCAGAAGCAGCCTTATCGCGCCCCCTAAACAGATTCCTCGACCACAAGTCGAGCAATAGTTACCCCTTGTTTGATGCAGTACTACAGCTCATTCGTCTGGTGACGTCCTTGTTCCATTTCATTCCATCACCAGTTATTGTCCCTTTATAAAAAGTTATACAAAGGGCTTGTCTTGTCGCTCTCTTCATAGCGCGCAGTTTCTCAGCTTCTTAAAGAAGGAAATACATAAGTAAAGCTTATTACCTCCCTTTCGCACTCATGGGCCTCAGCCCCACATGTCTGTTAACGAGCCCGGTTACAGTCCCCATACGTCTGTAACGAGCCCGGTTACAAGGTGACGTCACATTCAGCCGCGAAATTAATGACCTGCCAGGGCGCGCGCGAGTGCGCGGTGAGGGTGTATGCATGAAGGCATTCAACATGTCATGAGATGTCAGTATATCCTCAATTCTGACACTGAGCATCACAGCAGTCCACACAGGAGCTTGTTGAGGATGGTGACTCTGTGATGAGGATGAGTCCAAGCAAGATGAACATTCAATAAGGTCACCAGGAAGTATTGATCAACTGACATCTGATGTATGGAACCAAATAAATTAAGAGAAAGCCATAGTCCCAATACAATGCTGGGATAACAAGAAAGACAGAGAAAAGGCATAAGAAAATTCAGTCATAGTAGGAACTTGAAATCCATCAAAATGGTGTTACTAATTTAATATAAATGATAAACTAGTCAAGTCAAATAGCTGAGCATAATTAATAATCCTGAAAAAAAAAAATAAACAAGTGTTGAGTATACTTGGAAATATAACAACATTTGGCCCTTTCAGGCCTATATCTAGTGCCAACTGTATGTTTAAGATTGAGAATGGTTGGATTAAAGACTCACTATAATTACTGATGTCCCAGTGGAGGGAGCTTCTGAGGGTCCATTTCAGGACCAGAAATAGACTTCTGTCATATTCTAGAGGTCTATCAAGCCATCTCTACCACAGGAGCTAAACTTGGATTTAGCTCCCCACAGCCCTTTTAGCAACACCACTGCAGGTGCTAAACCAGGAGTTAGATTACCTCCCAGCCTCTGGGGAGCTATAGCATAGCTAAATGTAGCAATGCTATAGCTCCCCAAGTCCTGCCTATCACACCACATTTTGGTGATAGGCAGGCACCCTCCCCCCCCCCCAATATCAACTCAACTTGGCACACATCACTCTTCTCAATGATCTCCAATTGCAGAACAATACCCAGGGACACTGCAGGAAACTAAAATGGCTCCCTGCAGTGGATTTAAGCCAAGGTCTCAGGAGCTAAAGGTGTGCCACAGTTGCTGAACTTTGGGATTTACCTCCTGGGTTTAGCTCCCGCAGTGGAGATGACCTCATGGAGCTGGAGATGCACTGCCATAAATTATAGCTTGTTTGAACTTATCCTGGCTTGTTACTTAATCTTGGATTTACTTAACATATTAAAAAAGCTCTTTGAGATGAAATGAGTCAATCCAAATTTAAGAGAGGTGCTTTGTATGTCTATTTAATTAGTATATCTCAAATATGTTTGTTTAGTTTGAGGATGTCCCCTGTAAACTAGGATGAGATCAACTGAGCAAAGTTTGCTGTCAGTTTTTTGTCATATTTTTTAAAGGGTTTCTAGTTTAAAATATAAATAAAATTCCATTTCATCTTACTATTACCCATAAAATATAAATTAAAAAGGCCAAGAATTCAAGATTCATAACTAGAACTGTACCTTAAAAGCTCCTTTTGAAATTTGAGGGTCAAAATTCCTCCAAAAAAAAAAAAAAAACTAATCAAGCAATTAATTAGAATTGAATGAATTACAGCAGTTGGGAATTCAGCTCCTGTAAGAGCACAGCCACTTCCTCAAAGTATTATTTAAATAGCCTGCGTAAATTATTCAGCCTTAGAGACAGTAAGCCTGTCCAAAAAAAATTCAATTGTACATTTTAAATAAAATTACACTGCAAAAAAAAAAAGAAAAAAAAACTTGCTCAACTGCCTGCAGTTAAGATGCAGCATTCTCCAGACAAGCTGGCATCCAAACTGCACCTTTTTCATGTGTAGATTGTTTGGCACAGTGACTGTGCATTGTGCAGTGCAGTGTGCACAGTGACTGTGCAGTGTGCACAGTGACTGTGCAGTGTGCACAGTGACTGTGCAGTGTGCACAGTGACTGTGCAGTGTGCACAGTGACTGTGCAGTGTGCACAGTGACTGTGCATCAAAGCTTTGTTGAATCAGTCTTGGAGAAAGGTTGGAGTAACACCACAAGCTTCCTTGGACTTTCTGCATGTCAACTGCAGGCAGTTGAGCAAGTTTTCTTGCAGTGTTAATCAATCTCATTCATTTTTATTGATTTTTTTTTTCACAAGCATTATGGATTTATATGTTTCTCATATTCCACAATATTCTCCCTCTTTTACTACCCATGAGAACTCAAAACTACTTTATAATGAATAAGGACAGGATCCAATGAAGAAGTTGAGGGGGGCTGACCAATATCCAATTGAGGTGAAATGGGAAGGGTGGTATTTATAACACTCCTCTGGGTACTAGGAGGAGAGTATTCACATAAGGCATTTAATTAATGTGCACTAATGTTTGAATATGCTGAGTATCCATTTAGGATCCAAAGAGGGCCTCATTTTGTAACCTAGATACTCAAAGGCTCTAGTTAATTTAAAAATTCTTACATCAAATGATATCAACTTGCACTTTAGAAGCTCATTTGTGTCCTGGAATTCATTCTATGTCTCCATGAAATCATGTTGCATTTTGTAGTAAACTAGAACATTAGTCTTTTATTCTGGAGTAAACTGAATTGGGAAGAATTTACATTCACTTTGAAAGTGTGAGTATCCCTTAATTTATAAGTTACATTAATTTTGAGTATACTTGTAAATTGACAGAATAATTCTCAGCTTTTCTCTTAAAATGCTTTAACTGTCAGCCTCTATGCTACAACCCAAGTGATTATGAGCACTGGTTGTGCTATGAGTGATTGATTGAGTGGTGATTTGGTACGTGTAAGGGTTAATTCCTATAAATAATAATTATTAAAGATAATTAGCTTCAAGTATTTAAATCTTGCAAAGCTTCTTCTCAACCTTTTCAGGGAGGTAAATCCCGTAAGTATACGTGGATTCTTCCTGCTGAGACAGTCAGGGAATATTCTAGAGCTTGTAAGTGGCTATCACTTACGTGGTTGGCCCTTTATAGGTGTTGGAGTGCAACTAACAACTGGTGGTAGTAGTTCAGATGCACTTCAAGACTTATATAAGTCACTACAAGTGGATTCAGGGCAGACAGTAATTGGTGATGTTGATAGTGGAGGGTTGATCCAGTAGCAAGAACACTAATTAAGTCTGTTGGGATAAATTTTAAAACTGTCTGGCGGAGAGTTATGATAATATCTGGTGGCTGAATGCGCTTTCTGGGTGACTGGTAGGCTTGGGGGAAATTGCCAGAGGAAGCTGGTGCTTAAATATTCTAACAAGACACTCAGAAGCGCCCAATATCTTCATTAAGGTACCTTTGAGGCGCACTGGAACCAAGATCATCAAATGTCAATCCTTTGGATTATTCCAAGGTTAATATTAACAGATCAATGATGGTAATTTACTTTAAATTAAATTACACATCATGGATGTTGTCAAAGTTAACAAAACAATTGTTATCTCCTTCCAGGCAGCGCTCAAAATTAATGATGATAATTAACTTTTAATTAATACACATCTTTTGATGTGAATAAAGTTGATAACAACTTATTATCTCCTTCCTGTTGGCGCTCAAATTAATGATGTAATTCAGCTTTTAATTAATGTACATCATTTGATGGGAATAAGATTGATAATAAATTATTAACTACTTCCTGTTGACGCCTCATTATGGGATACAGATCAAAAGAGGTGCTTATGCTTTAAATAATTAATTATTATTAATTATAATATTTATAAGCATATTTGAGGCGCATAATTTTGTAAGTTAATTTATTTTATGTTATATTTTACGGATAGAATAATAAATAGGATAAGGTAAAATAAAATATAAAATAATATGACAAAATGTGCGTGGACAGAACAAAACTTGGCAAAACTAAACAGAACCTTTTGAGGTCATACAAAACTAGGCAAAACCTGTTATAATAATTTATAATCAGATTGTTTAAAGTTTATTAATTTTCCATTACTGTCTTAGTCATGTAATATACTTATTGAGTTACGTGTATTATATTAATTGTACTGTGATTGTTCTTATAAGGTACAGTACAAGTAATATAATATTAAATATTAATATTTTAACAACTTATTACATAATTTAAAATCATTAATTATGTAATATTTTCTTGTAAATACTTGGGAAATGTCAGGTATGTTGATATGGAATGTCAGGTATGTTGATATTGCCTCTGTAGTTGACATTAACTATGTGCAAACCCTGCATGTACATTTCTAGATATTTTATGTGCATACTATCAATTTTTAATTATTTATCTGTGTTTCAAATTTCACAGCACTAATTATTTGATTATTTTGTTGTGTTACTTTAAGATTTACCAAATTAGCATAAGGAGTAGGAATTTGGGGTAGGTAAATTGGGTAGGTAAAATTAAATTGAAAAACTATTTTTTAAAGAGTGTTCTAGAATCTCTAAGTAATGAATCAGATATAAACAAGATGTAAATATTCTGCAGACATTATTATACTCAGGAGTATTTCCCAGGCTGAAAAGCTATGAGTTACTTCTATTGTGATCCTGTTATCTTTAAATTTTAAGTGAGGATGACTTGGATTTTGAAAGGAAAATAAAATAACATAAATTGGAAGGTTTTCCAAATTTGGAAGCAGGACTCATTGCATTTTTTTTTATCTCAGAACAGAAAGAACCAAAATCAAGGTGGCTCTTATGGCCTCTTGAAATTCCTAAAAGGCAAGATAATCATGGATTGTAGGCTGTAGTATGGGCATAGGTGTCTATCTACGCAGTATCTATGGTTTTAGGAATTAAACCTACCCCATATTTCTGCATTTAGGATAAAATTTAGACCTTGGGTCCCAAAGCTCAAGTAACCCCACAAAACACAAGATATGGTTAGTTTAATTTCTTCACTTCTTTATATTTGGGGTCCACAGAGATTGTAGACCCAAAAATGAAGTCATGATGATTTTTAGAACCACAACTTGAACAATTTTTTGGCCAGAGTCAGCTAGCTGAGTTGTGAAGGCAGTTTCATACAGTATAATAATGTGTGCAACTTTAAAATGGCTGAGCTCACCCTATTTAATAATTTTAAAAAAAGCTATTTTGGCCCAAGATAAACTGATTTGATAGCCATATCAACCAGTTTTAGCTGGTCTTGGTGTATCACAGATCAACTAGGATGATCTCAATTGTTTGTTTATAAGTGCCATCTTCTGGGGCTTGCCACTAGTGTTTCAATTCCTAATTTGAGAAACACAAAACTGAGATCCTCATTTCCATTTGTAACAATTTTTCAAAAAAAAAAAAAAAAATCATTCCAGTTAGAGAAAATCCTTATGCAATGGCAGTCTTAAATTTTGAGTAAAAATTCTGACTCCTTGTTGTTTGGAAGAATTATCATTTACTTAGATAGTCCCTTTCCCTCCATTATCTGAAACATATTGAGTTATATGAACTTGACATACAGCTCAGAATGGGAAGAATATCCCTAGCTGTTTCTAACTAAATTGCCTCTGGATTTTGAAGTACAATTTTCTCTTTTTTCTTTGAAGTATATTAAAATTCTTGACCACACAAAATTTTGTACCTTGATGCCCATAGATTTTGCCTTCTTCTCCATCATGTACAGTTTGTGGAGCAAAATTTCAAATACGTCAGAATCTCCCTGAAGCTGGGAACACTCTGAATAAAGGAAGGGGGTATTTAACTATGGTGGAATCAAACTAAAAATGTGGGTATGCTATGTGACAGATCATTTGGAAAACTTCTCCACAGCTTTCTCTGTCCAGGTTTCTCAAGGGACACTTGAATTCAAAAATTCATATCCTCCTTCTAAAGTGTATAATCAAAGCCTTCAAGTTTACTGTTCTTTTATATATGTGTTGTACCATCCCTCAGGCTCTAGGGAGCTTACCACACCAATACTCCAGTAGTTAAACTCTTAGTATTTGAAAGAAAAAATTCTCATGATACAAGACGGATGAAGTGGTTTCGTTTGCACCAAGAAAATTTTGTTTTAACTGAGTTAATTTCACAAGAGATGAACTATTACATGCCACATAACCTGCTGTACAGTAGGTTAGATCCTTTTTTTCAATATTCAGATGGCTGCAGCATATTTTCTTTTCTGAATGTCACTAGAAGGATCAATTTGTGTCAGTTACACCACGAACACTATAGTTTAAATGAGTTCATTTCACCAGGGATGAAACAGTCAATGCCACACAACCTGTCAGCAGGCCAGCTAGTTCTCTAATGGCTACAGCCTATGCTGTCCATGGTTAAGAAATCGGGAACTACACAGGAGAACACTCGAAAACATGACAGGCACATTTCAAAATACAAACATTGGCCAGTTTCAGGAAGAGAGACGTAGTCTGATCATAGAGAAAGAAAAAAAAGTTGAAATAGGTACATACCTTGCAAAACGTGTGGACTGATCTGGGAGAAATGGTGATTGAATCCTGCTTGTTAAGCAAGGAACAACCCTCAATTCATCACATAACTAATTATCATTTTTTTCCTTATGTTATTTTGTGTATCTTGGGGCGTTTTTCTGTCACATTTCTGTCATGGATAGTAAAGCCTGAGGCTCAAAAGAGAAGCTGGACAGAAGTTCATTTAAAGAACGCGCTACAAAAAAAAAAAGTTCCATTTCGTTTTTGACACAAATAAGAATTGGAAGAGTCGAGGGGAAGCTTGAGCGGGAGATGAATGTGGGAGAGCGACAAGAGGCGGGCGCAATGTGGGCAGTATTTGGCGCAGGCCTGACGAGCGTGAAGCGCCAGCCGGCCTTGAAGAGTTCCAGGGACAGAAAGTGGAGGAGTTGTTCAGGAGAGGGAGCGGAGAAAGCGGGCCGGCTGGATGGCCGCCGGATCGAAGCAAGATGAAATGTGATGCCTTGCTTGTTTGCATGGCAAGCCACCCACTCGGGCCGGCCCAGAGCACGCGTTGACGCACCACAAACGCCGGCAGTGAAGATTGTTCTACTATGTACTGGGCATGGGCCCAGCGGCCAGAGACTTCGCCGGAGATGCTCATGATCGAGTGTTAGTTAGATGTTCAGTTTCCACCAACGGCACTGCTCTGTTTCAATCATTCATCAGGAACATCAACGGAACCGCTCCAATCAGGTTGCAGGCCTATCCGTATGACGTTTCCTGTCCAAGGAAAGAGAAGAAAGGAGACTTTGGAGAGAGAGCGCTGGCCGGCATCCATGGCTGAAGACCGAGACCAAAGCGGCGCCACCGTCGTCTCCCGACATGCCCCATTCAAACAAGCGGCCTAACGGCCTAGAAACACAGCTTGTTTAAAGAAAAGAAGAAGGGGGTAGTATTGAATTGATATCATCATGAGCTTACACAAAGAAGTCGCCGGAAACACGGCTAGTGAAGCAATAGAGAGAGAGAGAGAGA
>SMGU01010952.1:0-11530 GCA_004348175.1 Puccinia novopanici
CTGTCCTGTCACCTATCCTCTCCTGTTTTCTGTTACTCACAGGCCCTCTTTGGATTTTGCAAGGGGGCTCTCTGGTTGTGATCTTCATCTGTCTCTGATATTTGAAATAAAATCATCAAGTATGAGCATTATTTAACCTGAAACCACTTCTTATCCGCTTTCACAATGGCATCCTGTACTGGAAACCTGATATTTTGGTAAGTATGCAGAAATGTCTGTCCTTTTGTATTTGACTGGGTACAGAGCATAGTGATGCTGGCAGCTGAACTGTACATGTTTGATGTGCTTGGAAACATGAAACCATATGGATATGATGATCCTGAAACATATGGAAGCTTCCATTGTCTATCTAAGAAGGATCTGGATAAATATCAGGAGGACATTTTGGCATTTTCAGAAATGAATAGATTGTAAAAACCAGATCAGTAAATGGTATCCAGGAAAATTGGGGGGGATTTTTGTGGAAGAAAAAAAGTAAGGTGATATGTCCATGCTCCAAGCTTTTGTATGCAATTATCAAAATATAACAAAATCTCATGAGACACTGGGTCCAGGAAAAATATTTGGAAAATTCAGGAGAAAAGGATTGGTAAGAATTACAAGAAATGTGTTTCCATGCCAAAAAAAAGTTTTCAATCCAGGAAAATTAACCAGAAACTGAGAAATCTCAAATGGTCCTATGTAAAAGGCAGGAGGAAATTTTTGAAATAAGAACAAAAGAAAATCTCATGTTCCATAAAAATTATTTTTGTCTGAGGCTAGGAAAATTGGGAAATAAAGTGACCAGTGCCTTATTTTTCCAGAAACTCATGGGAAGTGTAGTTTATATGGGCATTTGTTCTATATTGGGATAACAGAAATTGAAATTCAGAGAAAGTTGGCAGCAAAAGAAGTAGTTGGATGAACAATAGTTTGTAGGAAAAGTGAGTGTGAGTGGGTCCGCTTCACAACAAAGAGCTACAATGATTAATCCAGTGTTTTGCTGAAAGAATGCATGCAATGAGAAGGTATATAAGATTCCTTTTAAGTGTTTAGTGAGAAGACAAACATTTTTTGTAAAGGGATTGTATTTGTTTAAAGTTAAACCTCTAATCACCCATCTTTCATACTTTATGAATATATATATTGAATTCCTTTTGAAAATTACATAACACAAGTTTTACCAATTTTTCATTTTGAATTCCTTTCATTCTGTTTGCATATTGAAGAACTGCATGATGTATATACAGCAATATTACCTCAATGCTGTGCTAGAAGGTGCAGTCAGGCCAGCTAAAATCACTCTTCATGTTTCCCTGAAACCAAAATCTCTCATATTTTACTATATAAGGAGGCCTGCTGTCTGCTATTTGTATCCATCATCCCTCACCTCACACCTTGGGAACTGTTCAACAATTTCTCAAGCACCTATTCTCAGCTGGGTATCCTGTCTTATATCTTCTTATCACACTTATCTAAGAAATATATATATATATATAAATATATAATATCTTCACTGATAAAAGGAAAAAAAGAGAATACCTCACCAGTTCATGGGTTCAATTCCCTTCCAGAGTGTCGTTTTCTTCAGGTTTCTCAAGTCAATCCCTTGTTGAAGTATATGTCAAACATGTTTTCCTTTATGAATTGTTCTTAATAAATTAAATCATCACAATATTTCATAAAAATCTTTATTCTTCAATCAAATTTCTCAATAAAACACCCTTTTGGTTCAATTTTCATCAAAACCTTTTAACTCTTAACAATCAATCAACACCTCATCTTCAAAACATCCTTTATCAAATTAATAGAAGCTGCCAAGTTTAACTTGGTGGTCTTGTTTTCTAATATCATAGAAATTCAGAGCTTTAAACTACATCATAACTTTCTAAATCCAGAAAAGGATCTTACAAGTTTTGAGTCTTACACTGTGTTTGTTTATTTCTTATTCTTGCCTGCATTTCCTCTCTATATACATCTGTGTTGTATACTTCTTATTCCGCCTGAATTTTCCTCTCTATATACATCCATTTCACCATAACCCTTCTGCTCACCTATTTTCTTACCCTTTCCTCTCCTTATTCCATTCCATAATTGGGCCTCAACCATTGTTCCAATCGCCAATTGCGCCTTCTCTTGCACAAAGGTGGGCTGCTACGCTGCAGGGCAAAAAAAGAATATTTTCCCAGAATTAGTGGTGTTAAAGGGCCACTACAGCGCTTGTAGTGGCTATTTTTTGCTACAAAGCAGCATAGCATAGTATAACATGGCCTTTTTTGGCCTCATTCCATTAGTGTTAGTGCAAAAACAGTAACATCTATGAAAATATTTTTAGCTGTTAGCGGTTTTACTCTATGTTAGTGTAGCCAGCCAAATTTTGTCTTGCAGGGACCAAAATTGGGTCCCACTCTGCAATTTTTATCCAATTTCTCAACAAAAGGTCTTGTCTCAACTTAACCCCTTTCTTACCATGTTTGTCCATGCAGTGCAATAAACACATGAAACTAACCTGTGATTCATTCTAAATTCTATATTTGACTATAGAACCAAAATCAGGATGCATGTCAAGCATATAACCAATTTGATCATGGAGTACTCCCTCTTCACGCAAATGCCAAACCACTTGTGTTACTCAATGAAACTAAGATCCAATCTTGTCATGGAAATTCTTATCTCTCTCTTCAAGCCCCCTGGCTTATTCAATTAAACTCATTACCACAAAGGATTGCACAACAGTGATTTTAAAGCCCTCCCTTCACCAGGTATGAATCTCCTTTCCCAAAAATTGACACCTTACCATTGGACATTCTTATAGATGCACCTGCACCCAACAACATTTCCCACCATGACAAGTTGGCCATACAACTCCTTGTTTCCTTTAAACCAGTATAAAGCCTCCACTTAAAATCTTTAGTGATATTCTTGATTCCATCCTCCAAATCAACCTATTTAACATGAAAGAAAAGTCACCCAAGCCCTTAAACTATCCCATTGGCATCAGATCCTTGTTGCAAGCTACTGAAGATGTGGGATAAGAAGCATGCATTAAACCCAATCCCTATCCTAATTCTCCTAATTTGCTATACTTTTTTTTTCAGTAATCTGCTACACTCACCCCAGGTAATCAATATGGTGTTTTTTGCAGTCCCAGATTTGTGATTTGTGGTACTAAAATCCCTGTTAATTATGAAATGAGCCTTGTGGATAATACTTCCACTGCTTTTTCACCAGAGCCAGATAAATTCTATTTCATGTACAGAAAGATGATTTTTTCAGGTGAATCTATAGAGCCCACCTTTCAATACTTCCCTCATTACATACTTGGGTTTGCACAGTGGCCAATTTTGTAGGCAACACCACAAACAAGATGGTCATTCAAAGCTATGTTATCATTGCTTCTCTCAACTAGATAACTCAACAGGTTGATGGCAGCCTTGAAAATGTGCTAATTGTGGTCATGAACCATACCAACTGGGACATTCAAGTAAGTTAAATTATTCTTTCCACAAGCCAATAATCTTATGATTAAGCAATAAAACTTCAGGCTCAAGGTCTTTGGTAATTCCAAGTAACTTATTGGGTACCTGCCCAACATAATCTGGTAAAACAAATGCTCTATTTGAGGCCAGACACAAATTCATATTGTATGGTCACCTTTGCAACTGGGAAAAAACCAAAAAATGACCATATAAAGGTCTGTCATAGATTGGTTGAATGTTCATGAGATGAATGGGGACTCAAGTCTCATACTAAGAATTTTCTATCCTTAAAATTGATTTCTATCTCATAAAGCAATCAGAATCAACCCAGCCCTGGGGTAGCACTCACTCCAGCCCAACCAGAAATGGTTATAAAGTGTGAGCTATTATAAATCAGCATTCCTTCAGCCCACCTAACCACTACAAACATTAAGTACATTCCCAGCATTGACAGTGGTTGAGTTACATGGGACAGTGGTTACATGATTTTATTTGGTAAATTTCATCACATTTTGTGCACTAAATAAAATATATGTGATTTTTGAAATATGAAGGTGGCCATTCATGGTTGATGGGCAGAGGTTCAAATGTGATGCAAAATGTGACAAAAATTTACCAAAAAAAGCATGTAACTGCTGTATGACTAACCATTGTCCTGTGTCACTCAACCACTGTCCATGCTGGGAATGTACTTAATATTTGTAGTGTAACTGTTGAGTTAAAATTTAGCATGCTACCATGATTTATTACCTAATTCAAACCATGATCAATACTTTCAAACCACTGTGGCCATCACAATATTCTTTAGCCTAGTTTGTAAAGGCAGCACTTTAAAACATATATCAGAATCAACGGTGGGCCAGCTACGCTACCTGTAGCGTTAGCGTAGCGTAGCGTTAGCTTATTAAGCTATGCTACATTAAAGCTACCGTTAGCGCCAAAATTTGACAACTAACACTACAGTATTTTGAAAAAAAAGAAATGTAGCTTTAGCGTAGCGTTAGTTGTCCTCCCAAAAGGACAACTAACGCTAACCAGATTTCTCGTTAGCAGTGTTGTAGCAGTGTTAGTTGTCAAAAAAGCTACGCTAATAAGTAACGTAGCTTTTGAATCAGCTACGCTACCCTGTAGCGTAGCTTCAGCTACACTAACGCTACATGTTAGCATAGCTTCAGCTGCAAGGTGGCTGTATGAGCTATGCTAACCATTATAATGACATTGATTTTGGAAATGGAACTGGTCTGTAGCATGAGTTTGACTAGCACTAAGCCAACCAAGAAAAAACAAGTCAGTCAAAATATCAAAATAAATTGGACATTCACATTTTTTTTTCACATTTTTTTTTTTTTTAAAAAAACAAAAATTAATTTCTTTTACTTTTTTTTTTTTTTTTTTTTAATTTTATTTTTTTTTTTTTTTTTTTTTTTTGTAGCTGTAGCATAGTAAAAAACTTAGATCTGTGGTCAAAATTGGTTCTATTAGTATATCTTGAGTCATAATTTGAGCTTCCTGAGGTGAGGTGTGGTCCACAGGGCTCAATTGGCATGATCGTTCTGCCTGGATCTAATTGGACCCAGTGGATCACATTTGACCTCAGACAGACCAAAATTTTAGTCCTGCTATACCATATGAGGATACAAAGCTTGAATATGACCATCAACCATGAATAACTGTGTCAACACATCAATCGTTCACTTGTTTACAACAGTCCATTCCATCACATTTCATTTGTAAGCCTCTTTCATCAATCATCATCAATTTATTTAATGTTTTCTTTTAAATTTTCATTTATCTTGTTTGACTGTAATATCATTCTTGGTATGATGACTCTAATGATGAATGGCAGACCACGGGCGGATATTCTCCCATGGACACATTCATTCATGACAGTTGTTATTTAGGGATGAGAAAACAGCTCAATCAAAATAAAATTTGAAAGCCTTTACATCACATGTTTGTTAATAATCATTCATTGGTCAAGCATTAAATTTTTCCTTGTAAATTCATCTTTTATCTTTTTTGACTGTAATATCGTTCCTGGTATGATGACTCTGATGATGAATGGAAGACCACGGGCAGATATTCTCCCATGGACACATTCATTCATCAGAGTTGTTATAATAGGAATGAGAAAACAGCTCAATCAAAATAAAATTTGAAGCAAGCAAGTGACCAATCGTTTGATCCTAACCAATGTAGCCCAGAAGCTATCATCATTCCAGTTGATCACTTGGTTAGTGTTGTGTAGTGAAGTGCAGCATAGCATAGCACATTGTAGCGCATTGTAGCGTAGTGTAGCGCATTGTAGCGTAGTGTAGCATGTGAGTGTAGCGTAGCGTAGCGTGTTTGTGTAGCGTAGCATAGCGTAGTTCCCAGTGAGCTACGCTACGCTACTTGTTAGTTGGAAAAAAGTTACGCTACAGATTCTTCAAATTCTGTTAGTTCAAGAAAAGCTACGCTAACAGTTAGTGTAGTGGAAAATATTTTCAACTAACGCTACAGAAAAATTTCAAGGATAATTTTCCGCTACGCTAACTGTTAGTGTAGCGGAACAATATCACAACTAACGCTACACAAATTTGGAAGAGAAAAAAAAACCGCTACGCTAACGGTTATCGGCCATGTAGCGTAGCATAGCATAGCGGCCCACTGTTGTCAGAATTTCTGATTTTGTGGGCTTGAGTTTCACCACTTACCAGACACATCTTCATTTTCACTGTCAGCCTCTATTCTACTAAACAAGTGATTTATGAGCACTGGTGGGCATTAAGTGTTGATACATGTTATTTTGGTAAAAATTAAGGTAATTTCTGTAATCAATAAATCAGAAAGAAATAATTAGTTCCAATTACAGCCGTTACAAAAAGCTTGCGTTTCAAACGCCGCTTTTTCGTGGGACTTTTTTCATCTCAGCCACACTGGCCGAGCTGTATGGGACCAATGTACAGGCCCCGGAGAGCCTGGATGAGCAGGTTCTGGGGCCCGGGGCAGCACTGGGTGTACCCCGGCATCATGTGACAGGCGGCTTCAGACCTAGTTTTGCCCTACGAGTTCATTGGTGTCGGTCCCGAGACCTGGATCCAAAGAACAAAAAAGATAGAAAAAATTCCTCCTAAATACAGGCTCTGTGGCGGAAACCAAGAGTGTCTGAAATAAAAAAAAAGAGACCAAAAAAGCGGTGTTGCAAACGCAAGCTTTTCGTACTGGCTGTATTTAAACCTTGTATAACTCTTCTCAACCTTGGAGGAAATCCATTATTTATTAAATTTATTCTTACTGCTGAGACAGAAAGGAATACTTCTATAGTGTAGGTTGTGGAAGTTTGAAGCCACAAAAAATTGAGAGATGTGTGATTAGTCACATGTGGCTCAAACAGGGGATTCAAGTAACAGGAAAGTTTGAGAAGTCTCAAAATATTGTGAAGAATTATGATGATTTTCTCAAAAAAAAAAATCTAATTTTTTGTTTTTTGTTTTTTGATTGTTTAACCATCCTCCTGACACAATTATTGTTTACATTTTGGACTCTCCAGAAACAACTTTCATTGTACACATACTTTTTTCAATCATCTTCTTTTTATCTCATTTGTTTTTCCAGTAATGACAGCATTGTTCTCCTCCCCTACCATCACTTGGTTAGCTTAGTGTTAGCTGGAGTTATGCTAACATATAGCATTAGTGTAGCTGAAGCTATGCTACAGGTTAATGTAGCTGATACACAAGCTATTCTACAGGTTAGAATAGCTTTTTCTAATTCTAACACTGCTAAAACACTGCTAACAGGAAATCTGGTTAGCATTAGTTTTGTACTTTGGGGAGCTCAACTAATGCTATGCTGAAGTTTTTTTTTTCAAAATCCTGTAGTGTTAGTTGTCAAAAATTTGTGCTAAATGTAGATTTAAGTTAGCATAGCTTCATAAGCTAACACTATGCTACTCTAACGCTACAGGTAGTGTAGGTTAATAAGCAAACACTACAGGTAGTGTAGCTTAATAAACTACCACTACAGGTAGCAAAGCTTAATAAGCTAACACTACGGGTAACATAGCTTAATAAGCTAGCACTACAGGTAGCATAGCTTAATAAGCTAACACTACAGGTAGCATAGCTTAATAAGCTAATGCTATGGGTAGCATAGCTTAATATATAAAACTTTATGTCTTTGATGTTTGAGTGTAGATGAGCAAACAAGCAAAAAGTGGCACCAACAACAACACGAGTAAAAAGCAAAACTTTGATGTTTGAGTGTAGATGAGAAAGCAAGCAAAAGCGGCAACGGCAACAACAACATGAGTAAAAAGCAAATCTAGGAGAGAGTTTGAGTTCTTCAGGTGAGCATTTGATGGGAAACAATGATTGAATGAATAGAGAGAAAACAACAATACAGTTGAGAGTCTAAATACAATCAGAGTAGGTTTTACTACAAAAGCTGCAGACTGCAAAGAAAACAAGCTTTGGTCGACTACCTAGCAATTTGGATGCTAATACCAAGAGCATCACAATATGCTAATATAATAAGCTAATGCTACAGGTAGCATAGCTTAATAAGCTAACACTACGCTATGGGTAGTGTAGCTGGCCAACCACTGCTTTTGAGGATTTATTTTGTTCTCTTGCATTCACCCCATATCCTTTGGGAAACCCCCATCCCCCAAACACATCCTAAAACTATTTTCCAACCCTTGCCCGTCCCTCTTTTCCACTTTTCAGCACTTGTAGTTAGAGGAATCTTGTTCCTGGCATCAAGGAGGATGACAAAGCTGGATTTACAGGCTCCAGACCTCTTTCTACAGGGGCTGTAAACCCCATCATCAGTCCTCCAAACTGAGAGTTTTATGGAAGTGGGAAGTTGCTTCATGCAAAGAGGACTTGCATGGAAGAATGGAATATGAATTCTAATCTTGAAGGATAAGTACTGTCACACACCCCAAGAAAGAAGACTTGTTCACTAGTGCACCAGACAGTTGCTGGTGCATGATCTGCAACAAAGAAAGTTGTCCACTTCTTGGTCCATATGAAAAACAGAACAACAAAACATGACAAAGTAGCTATTCATTAACTAACAAGATGCAATCAACTCCAACCAATGACCAGTACTAGAGAGAGAAAGATAGATAGAGCAAAAGTTTTTTTTTAAAACAAAAATGTGCTTATTTATGTTGATGGCCTCTATTGGGATTCAAAATAAATTTCAAAAAAATATGCCCTTTGGTAAGTGTATCAATCTATGAAGTATTCAAAACTCAAAGTTTAAAAAGGCTGACTCTGCAGCAAGATAGAGAAAAAAATGAATGGATGAAAGAAAGAAAAGTTAAAAACGATTTACCAAAAAGTAAGAACGATGGAGAACTTATTTATCAATCAAAAAGGAATTTGTGAATCAATAAACGATGTAGCTTTTTTGTTGAAGAAAGGAAACACCGATGAATCGCAAGCAAGCCAAGAAGATTAATAATGATATAAAAGCAAAAAGAGTCAGCAAAGATCCGATAAAGTACACATCATCCAATTGAAAAAACAGGGGTATATGATAAGCAAAGCCAAGAAAACCAACCAAACAGCCAATAATGGGAATCCGCTGATGAGGCCAACCCAAAAGAAAGCCTAAACAGAACCATTCAGGTTTTCAGCCCACGCTGCACCGGCAGGAATTTTGAGGGGTATATGGTAGGAGACATACGTTGGCAAGAGCTGGCCTAGCTCTGAAGACCCTAGACCTTCCAACATAGGTCAAAGGCAGTTGCGTCATCTACAGAAAAAAGGTCACCAAACACATGGTTAATTGCGCGTTCTGTGCAAGAAAGTGGCGACCATGAAATAGCTAGATGATGGGACTAACTTGGGCCAGGAATAGATATAATCTTAACTTCCGTGTCACGATCGCCATGAGTAATTCATGAACGAGGCTCGAGAGGAAGAGCGTTATGATTGCAGCGGCCGACCGACTGAGACCGTAGGAGGAAATAGTACTCGCATATACATGCTTCAACAGAAATGGTGCACAGGTTTGTTCCACTAAAAAAAAAAAAAAAGGAGGGGGGGAATTTGTTCAGTTGTTGGATGAACTCTCGCTCTATGTAAGGATCAAGAATTTCTTTTTCTCAAACTCACTTTTCTCGAAAACTCGTCAAAGGAGCATGAGTTCCACCAATCCGAATAAAACTCGCGATCGGCGAACCTAGTGAGTTCGGCGAAGCCATTACAAATACCTTTTTTTCAAGACAAAAACAAAAGAAAATCAGCAGGTGGGTGAAGAAGAGAAACGCGGTAGGCAAAGGAGACGAACATTCAAAGATGATGTAAAATATCAGGAGATAGTTAATGGTAAATGGGACAACCAATCGGATGACGTTATCAACGAGATGAACGGCCGATGATCGATGACCTTGTTCGAAAGTTTTATACTTGTGACTTGGTCCCAGATGTAGTACTGAGTGATCATATAAATCAAGCCGAAGATCCCTACGACCGCAAAAATCTTTTCGACTACGAAAAAGATCCGAATTCTAGATTTTATTCAGTCATTGGCTCCATATATGATCAGCCCTGCAAGGCAGGTCAGACGAAACAAAACCGCCTCTTTGACTTGACTCAAAATGACTTACTCCTTTGTGCGTGGATATCTCAACCGATATACTAACGTTGGAATGAGAAGATAGTCCGTAAAGTTGGAAACTGTCAAATTTTCCGGCCAGCATTTCGAAGAGAATCGATCGTCGTAATTTTCATCGACCCCATCCTCATTAGGGTTTGGAGTCACATGTCGGGCTCCAAGTAAGTCTAATAAATCGATGGTTTCACGAGCTTTGCGAAGTAAGTCATCATCCTTCTCGCCAGACTCAGACTGAGATTTTGGTTCCGGGCCATTTGCAGCTTCTTTCTTCTGTTCGATGAATTGATGTAATTTTTCATAAATTCCAGTGGTGACGAGGGTGGATACCAACTGTTTCCGATTGATTTTTCCTGTTTTTGGCTCATTAAATTCGATGAGCTCCGATTCTTGCAATTCATTCACTTTCGACTCCAGACTTTTTAACTTTTCCGCATATTCTCCATTCGTCGCACAAAACGAATGAATCTTCATCAACATGGTGATGGAATGCAAAGTTAAGAAACCCGATTGAATCCATGGCCATTCTCTGCAAGATACCCAAGACAATTAGAGATAATGAATTCTGTACAAGACAGAACTTGGGATCTGACCTGTGGTAAATATAAGAGATCCAAGCAACAAGCCAACTGAATTGAAACACGTGCTGGATGATTAAACCGGTGTTACAGTACTCAAAAAC
The DNA here is from genome assembly GCA_004348175.1 of Puccinia novopanici. Taxonomy (NCBI): domain Eukaryota; kingdom Fungi; phylum Basidiomycota; class Pucciniomycetes; order Pucciniales; family Pucciniaceae; genus Puccinia; species Puccinia novopanici. Next base: position 10,750 of record SMGU01010952.1, read on the forward strand.
TCTGTTAGAAAGAAGCTTCCATTCAGATGGGAGACTCAAGTTAGGAAATTGGGACAGATTTTGTTTGCAAGTCAAGGCTGAAGGACGAACTTGAGCGAATCCGAGCGCGGAAAAAGTTGAGGCCACCAAGCAAAGATCGACAACTGCGAGCTGGGGGAGATGTTTAGAGAAGAGCCTGGCAAGTGGTGATTGTATGGCTAGTGATCCCGAGGCATGGAGTGTGGCGAGGATGTGGAAGGCGAGTAATATCCAGAATAACGCATAGAGTCCTCGTAGTGGATTTTGATGGAGTAGCTGGTTGTGTGGGTCTAAGGTGGATAGTCTGGGTGTGAAATTGACGAGCAGCTGTTGCTTTGAAGTATTTTTGACGGTCTGCAGATTGGACGTTGTGGTTTCGATCGTGGTTATTTCTGAGCGTGTAGTGACTACGAAAGTCTTGTTAGTGCTGGTGCTGGTGCTGGTTTCATCTTGGTTGTTTGTCGTGGTAGGTTGCTGAGGTTGAGGTTCATTCATGATTTCTTTCCAGCAGAAGAGTTCTTGTTGACCGTCATGGCCTGTTGACCAACCGGTTTTACCACCTGCATCGATAGAGTCCTGTGATCCATTACGTCATCCAGTGTCATCCCGTCCTGTTAACGTCCCAGGCTGAGCCCAATCTGACTCGGTCAAGGGGACGCGGTGACAGCGGACCGATGAAATCACCGATGGCTGTGAGGACGAGGGAGCATCGGGGATGGCATATCTGAACTTTTACCATTTTTTGCAACTAACAACTGGAGTA
>SMGU01010959.1:0-31173 GCA_004348175.1 Puccinia novopanici
TTCTCTATTTCACTCTTCCTCATCATCATCCACTCACACTCTTCCTTATTATCTTATAACACAAACACTAAAACCTAAAAAGATTTCAACATCCATCAGTTTCAACTAGTCTGAATATCTTTATCATCCACTCACCCTTTTCCACTCTAACAAGTTGTTGTAACATCCATATAAAAGAGAAGTTGATCTAAGTCTGATTAGAGACTACTACACATAGTTTCTCTAACATTAGTCAGCCACAATAAATAAATAAATTTGTTGTGTTAGCTCTTGTGTAGTACATTAGAGGGGCAGGTCTTTCAAACCACCCGTATCAGTTGTAATATTTCATAAATACTTGAATATCACCTCTGTTATTTCCCCCTCGCAGGACTGCCACCCATCCCAAAAGGAGTTCTCACAACGCAGAGGTGACCAACACTCCAGTCACCAATGTGAGTTTGAATCCATGCCAAATGTGTTGTCTCAAATCATCAACCAAGGAGCATTAAAAGCACAGGAGGAATATGTCAGAGGTTTTTTGCATCTGAATGCCAGTGGTCAACATGTCAGTCCACCTTGATTCTGTGGCAGTAAATTTTCAATGCCATTAACGAGTTTATGATCTTCAGCAACCTCTCCCAACCTGAACCTGGGACAATATTAAATACCAGACAGCTAACCTGTGGAAGATAGGAAAGACAAGGGTCAAGGCGCATTCTAACAAAGAAACCAAGGCTCCAGGCATTCAAGACAACATGAATTGGAAGTTTGTGGAAGTAATGCAGAACAACACAGACTCCATGTCAATGACCAAGGTCCAGCAGATAGCTGAACACAATTTGGCTTGCCTGTTCAATCCTTTTTTACGCCTCAAAGGTTCAATGTCACTCACTCAGCTGCTGATAAATAATTTTCAGACTGACATTCTTCTCATCATAGGTTTTGATGGATGCCTCAATACCCCAGTTGAGATCCTCCATGTTTTTACTGGGGATTGTGAAGTACCTCACTTGTGACTTCATGAAAAAATTGAAAGTTTGACAGTTGGCACAGGTGATAGCAACATGGGACACTGTCAACATCAGCTCACTCAATATCTCTTCAATCCAGTCACAATACCTACCTAGTTCAACACTTCTCTTCTTTGGTGGGGAAGGACTTCAAGATTATGCTGGATTATCCTGCAAACAGCTCCATTTGTTCTCTATCAATTCATGAATGACTCCCAGCGCAACCTATGGATTTCTCTTGGCTAGCTCTCCACTAGTTATGTGTTTCAAACAACCATACATAATATGAGCCAGTACCTTGCTGATTTGAGAAAGCATATCAACACGTTCCTACACCACTTGATTGACATCTTGGCTCAATGGGTGAATAAACCCAAGTTCCACATGTTGCAGCATCTGCCAGATTCCATTGCCCAATTTGGGCCCGCTTAACTGTTTGCCACCAAAGCCTTTGAGAGCTTCAATGGAGTTCTCCGAAATGCATCTGTGCATTTCAATTGGCATCAACCAAGAAGGGATTTGGTGCTTAGCTTCCTCAACTACCAAGCCCTGCAATCAGTTCTTTCCAATGCTCAGCTTTACAATCATAAAACTCATCTGACTTTCCATGCCTCCAATGAGGCCACTGAAATATTTCGGCCCAACATCCTCATTCAGAAGTCCATGAATGTTTGACCCTCCTGTGATCTTTCCAACTATCATCCAATCCCCACTTCCATCGGCGGAAAAACAAGATATTCTACCTTACTTTAATCAGTATTCCAATGCTCAGATCACTCAGATTGGCCCACTTCAACTCAGTGAGAAGGATATTGTCAATCAGGGATACTTTGTCCTGGTAAGTGATCCCTCACAAAATCAATTCAAACTTCAAAGCCTTGTTACTCAACATGTTGATGGTTTTCATGTAGATTCCCCCTGCAATCCCCTCTGTCAGGAAACCATTGGGCATGTTGATTCAATTTGGAAAATCAAATGGAATCAGTGCTGAGATTCTTGCTCAAGGCAATCATATTTGACCTGGGCAAAATCAGCCCCTTTTACCAGATGAGGTCTTTGCACAGTACTTATGAGACCAGATACACATCAGTTTCTGTAAGCACCATGGCTCAATGTTTTCCTTTCTTTGAGATGGTTTCCAATAGAAATTCCAACAAAGTCTGACGCAGTCCTGTTCTGGTAGGACATCAAAGCATGTTTAAATGTTCAGCATGACTGTTTCTTGGGCCAATGCACCATGAAGACGAATTTGATTCCACAGCCTGTTGGGATAGATGCTGCTGCCCTGCACAAATGCATCAGTCATTCAGATGACAAATGCTTCATATTAGCTTCTTCTTCACTCTATTCCATAATTGCTCACTGCCACCTGATTTCCTTGTCCATCCCATCCGTAAATGACACTGACTGGCAGTCTGCCATTGCTTGTCATCTTCATGCATGGGGCTGTCAGTAATTCAACTCAACCAATCCAACCATCAATTTTTATGTATATAAGCCATGACCAGCTGGGGCCCAATTAATGCATATGACTGAGCTTGCTTGAGTGTTGGATTTCACCTTGCACTGCATAAGGGTTACCATTTCCTTGCGGAGACTACTAGTAGCTACTGCCCACTCAATCACACTCATAGAAAAAGTTGTGTGAGGTGAATTGAAGTGGAGTTGGAGACAAACTGGGGTAAATGGTAAGATGGGCAAGACTGGAAGACAATAAAAGTGGAAGAGTTAAGGCTAAGCCAAGCTAGATAGAAAAAGGCAAAGTAATTCAACAGCTCAGATAGAATCACACATGATTTCAGCCAGTGATGGAAAGACCACTAGGAAAACAGAAAATACAAGCAATCAACCATCAAACCATCAATCTTTTCAAGTTCCTTCATCAACTGATCAATAACAGCATTGGATATCATTGTATCATGAGCTTGTTCTTTCTTTCAGGCGGCTTCCTGGTCACATAGTTTTTTTTCTTCCACAGATTAGAATGTTGATTACCTGAAGATGTCTCTGACCCTCTGCCATATGCGCCTCTCAATAGACAGCCTTGTTATGCTTGATTTGTTTCTCAAAGAAAGTGGTGCGCCACTTGCTCTGTTTGGTCACCACCATCTTGCAGTTGGTGTCTGCTTGGTTAATTGGGAGGGAATGGACAGGCATCATCATATTGGTGTTGTCTCCACAATTAGCAGTGGTTCAAATGAGCTTGTTGGCCTGTGGTCTCTCAGCAGGAGCCACCACATTGGGATCCATAAAAAAGCACTCCACCATGGTTAAGTGTTGGGGCTTGCTGTGCTGAGACAGCTCCAATAGGAGGCCATAAACCTGAGTCCAGCTTGTTTAGCATCAATTCCAAGCTCTCAAAATCTACACCAGGACCAGCTTACCAATTCAGACATGTCATTTACCTCAAGTAGCTCTTTCAATGTCTCTTCGGGCCTGCAACAAAGCGCGGTTTGGATATCCTGCACTATTTCTCAAAGTCAAAAATTAGCCCAAACCCACAAAACAATAGTGGGATCAAACCTGAAAACCTACGTGGAATATTTCCAGGCAAAAGCGGAATGCAATTTCCCAATTGGTGAGGGAACGACCAATTAGAAAGAGATTGAAATTATCTGTCTCATAAGTGCAATTGATGTACTGCAAGAGAGTTTCATAAGGGAGTCCCATGTGCAGTCTTTTGTGGTAAGACCAGTGAAGTTGATGATACCATCTGATCAACTCATGCTCCAACCCATCAGGCTTTAGGACATTAGGGATGCTCGGGGGTCCTCACAATTCATGCCATTTGAAGATGTGGTGGAATTCTGGATGCCACCAGCTTCAGGCTTGGTGAGTGCACTTAAATAATTCACGAAATCATTTCATGGAGCACACTCACCCCCACTGACATCCAATATATGTCAAGCTCATGGAGAAAAGATTTGCTCTGAGATGCAGAAAATCTGGTCACAGGTTCATCAACTCCCTGAAGAACCTGGCCAACAGGTCAACAAGCTACCCCAATCAAAAGCATGTGGCAGTGGCAGCCATGCATCTGTAGTAAGTGTGACCCATCATCATATGGCTGTAGTGACATTGGACATTCTGAGGTGGTCTCTGGGCCTGGTAGGGTATATGGGAGGAAGAGAAGAAGGGTGAAGGCTTTTGTTTCTGGAAATTCCAATTGGCAAGGTTTTTGCTGAGAACTTCCATTGCTTTATCCACTGGAGGTGCTTGTTGTGCTGGCTGACTGTTTTCAAAGGCTAGTTTTCTCTGAGGTTGCTGGTGTTGTAGGGTGGACCTGGCTTTGAAATATCTCTTGATATAGTGGTAGATGACATTGTAGAAAGGGAGCAAGTAGGTTCCATCATAGGTCATGCCCATTCTGTTGTCCCTGATGAGTTCATTGACTACTGAATCTCTGGTCTTCTCATTAACACAGTACAGGATTAAGTGTCTGATGTCTTCTGAATCTCTGATGTGGAGTGGTTTGATTAAGCCAGCATAGAAGTCCACTACCATGATGAAGTGCATGGAATTCCTTGATGTTCTTGGTTCCTCCTGTTGAAATGGCTATGCTGATTATTTTTTTCCAGGTCCTTCCTATTGTACTGCATGAGTAAAGTCATCCCTCCCCATCTTGTAATCATCTGGTTCTTGAGGAGGTTCCAGTTGTTGGTAGTTTTGCCTGACATGTCCCCCTGGTTTCTCTAAGTAAGTCTGGGTTTCTTATGAAGTTGGATATCTGGGTGACTATGTCTTCTGCGTCTGCTCCTTCCAGCATGGCTGCATTCTCCAACTCCTTGATGAATTCAGTGATTTCCATATTGGTTCCATCATTGTAGAGGTTCTTGTTGACTGGTCTTATCTTGACAAATTTTCTTCCAAGGGGCTGTTTGTTGTAGGGTGTGGGGGCTCTGCTTCTATATTTAGCAAGTGGTATTCCTCCTCTGGCTGTAGGGTATGGGTTGGTTGTCTGGACCTGGGATGGACATAATGGCCTGTTGGGTTCTTAAGCAGGTATGATGCATCCTTTCCTTGGGCTAGAGTGGGCTGAATTTCTGGAGTGCTGAGAAGGAGCTGATGATTCTTCCTTATTGTCCCTGTATTTCTTGATGTCTGGGATTTCTAGCTTGGCCATATTGGAGAAGGTTCCAGGAAGGTAGTTTCTTCTATATTGAGGTCTGGGCATTTCTTCTAAGATGATAGTTTATGGATTTATAGTGTATGGTGAAGGGGGTAGTAGAAAAGTTATAAATCCAATGACAATGATCTAGAGGAAAGAAAAAGGGTAAGGGTCTATGGTAAATGATATGAAGTGAAGTGGTAATGTGATGGATATAAAGCTGATGACAAGTGTTGACTGGTAAAAGGGTAGTGGTGAATGAAGGGGCTGGCTGATAACAGGTGATAAGAGGTGAAGTGACAGTGAAAACAATAGAGTATAAGGCTGATATGAGACTGGTTTGTCTTTTTCTTGGATGTAGTATAGGGTGACTAAGGCTAAAAACTAAATATCTATCAGGCCACTGTTTGAGCACCACTTGTGGAATTACTCTAATGGGGAATAGAGCATAAGAGAGATGAGTGCTTGAAGGGCTTCCTCTCTGGGTAGGCTTGGGAGAGCAAAGAAAAACAAGAAACAAGAGTATGGAATATTGAAGAATAAGGTGTGGCTAATGTAGATGTTCAGAGATTCCAGGGGACAGTGTAGACACAGACTGGATACTGGTTTAGACAAGGTATGTAAGATATGTAGCTATAATAATCATTAATGAGACTATGACCAGTGCTAAGTTATTTATCTTGATTCCTAGTGATCTGGGTATATGTTCAGGGATTGAAGGGATGAGGCAAGCCCAGACTGATTACTGGTACAGACAATGGATGGTGGAGAGGTTCTGATTCAGAAGATGGTGTAAAGCCAGACTAGTTACTGGTGTAAACAAGGTGAGAGGGGTGACTATAATAAGATCCCATAAGGCTGTGACCAGTGCTAAGCAATACTTGCCATGCCAAAAGTGAGGGGAATACATGCCAGGTGACATTCAGTAACAACCATTGAAATTCCATGATTACTTTTGTTATACTTCACAATGATAACAACTGCCCCTTTGTTCTCATCAGATAGTTGAATCACGTTCTACTGAGTATATATTTATGGCCTAAATTGCTTTTGGAGTAATCTTCATGTCACCTGAGATGTATTCACCTCACTTTTGGCATGGTGACTTCTATGATTCTTAGTACTCTGATGGGGGACATAAATGGAGGGGAAACAAGGCATTACTTATAGTTTGTGACACTTGATGACACCTGGGTTTGAGGTTGTTACTGTGTGTGGGGCTTGTTCAAGCTATGAGGCCCTGTGGAAGATTGGCTTACCACACCACTCAAGGCCTCTTCATGCAGTCTTCAGAATGACACTGGAGTCTCTTCCACTCCTTCTTTCCCGCAGAGATGTTCTCCTCATCTCCTAACAGCTAAACTGGGGCCTTCACTGCCTTTCCCATATCATCCCAGAACCTGTGCAGTAATAACCTCTCTTCACATACCCTAAAGCATTTGGTGTCCCAATTGCTTGTTTAATCAGCAAAATTCAACATCCCGGCATCCTACTTGTAAAACTTATCAACACCATTGTGATAAGTCTGGCACTTCCTCAACTGCCAGTACCATCTCAGGTCCACCATATGATATTTCCTCTGCCATTGATCCAACTGCACTTCAGTCACCATTAGGCAAAGTACAGACTGACCTAGGTAAATTTCTCACTCCCCTCCTCTCACCTCTGGTTCCTTATTGTTTGAGGGTTTTTAATCCTCCAACCACAAAAATCACTTTCTTTTATTGATAAAAGAAAACATTGATGAAAGAAAAACATTAATAAAAGAAAAACATTAAGATCTTGCTGGAACTTGAAAATTGAAACATTCTGCCAATCTCCAGCACAAGTTTAATGAGAAGATTTTCTGCAAGGCAGTTGCAAAGGTCTTGTTAAAAACCAAGCTAGCTGGAATCACCTTGGATGAAGTCCAGATAGAGGAACACATTCTAGAGCAACTACAGCTGGTGAAAATCAACAATGCCCATCAGATTCAAAGCCAGCAATTAGGAAACAATACTCCTAATTCAGAGACAGTGGCTATGATGGGGACCATGAAGCCAAAGAACAAAATTTTGAGCTGCTCCAAAGCCACAGGAAGTTGTTTCTCCACTCCTCTAACATTGCCCCGCTGCCACCCCACCCACTACAAATGATGAAAGTAAGAGAGGTGGTTCACAATCCCAAGGTGAGAGATTTGGTTGAATTGGAGAATTTTGGTGGTGGTGGTGTGGTGATTATTGTTGTGAGGTCTCATTCCATCAGAGCTTTTGCCAGATTTCCACAAGTTGAAGGTAATGTAGCCAGAGAAAAATCAATGTCACCCCATCCTCCATCCCACATGATCAGAAACCCGGCATACCTAATTCACTACCAGCTTGCATTGAGCTCTCCTGAAGATTTCAAGCTGCCCCCTCAATTCTCTTTCCCAGATAAAACCTGCTCCCACCTGCAACAGAAATATGTCTCTGAGGAGTTCCTCAACTCGCATTTTTGAGTCAGTCAGACATCATCTATTTTGAGGCAAACATTAACTTTGAACACTTTGCTGTCAACAAGCACACTGTATTGAGATTTATGGCTGACGTGTATATCACCAACCTTATCCTATGCTTCACAAAACCAGTCAATGCTGGTGGGACATTGTTCCAGCCTCTGCCATCTCTGTGGGCTCTCTAGGCCCTTGGTTCCCCGGCAGAATCTTGGCTGCTGCTGGTTCCATGAGAACTGCCACCTGACCTGGACAAGCCCCAAACTGTCTCTCAGTTTACAGAACAACACCCAAGTCCACAAAACTGGAAATCATGCATTGGCAAACCTTTGCCTCATCTTCTAACCTCTAATGCATACTGTATATTTTGACTAGAGTCTAGCAGACAAGATACAAAAGAAAACAGATAAGATGAGTAAAGAAAAAAAAACAATCACAATTCACTTGGGGACATAAAAATCATGAAACCAGTCCCTTCAAGCACAAAAGCTGCTCAATGCTTTTACTTGAGAGCTGACCATTGCCAAGATAAAATTTGGCATCCTTTTGAAAAACCCCATTCGGATGTCACGCAACGGTCAGTTACGTTACCCAAATGGATAACTTTGTCTGTAACATAACCTTTACAGTTACATTATCTTCTTGTTACAGATATTGCAAGTTCAGTTACAATATCCATCCCAGAGAAAGTCCCACTGTTCTGATAGTTACAATTCCCAATATTCTGAGCAAAACCTAGTTACGTTACTCTGTTTGCCAAATATGGATAATGCAAGTGTAATGGGCTTGTGGGTGTGACATTCAGTAACTAATTTGGTCAATATGAGCAAGATAAAGTGTGCTCAATTTGACAACAAACTGTTGTTTATGAATTCATCCCCTTTCAGCCAATGAAAAAGCACCCTAGTGGGAATTGAACTCACAACCTGTGGTCAATACACAAGGGCAGCTCTTAACCACTACACTACATCCAATATCTGGTCTTAATTTTTTTGACACCAAGTTACCAAAAAGATATCCTCCAAAAAGTTATGTTATCATTCAGAAAAAAAAAGAAATATTTCCATAAGTTACTTTACTTTGCTTACAGCTAAAAATTGGTTACTTTACAAAAAAGAAAAATCTGGATAACTAAAAAAAAGTTACTTTATCCAATTTCCCTGCCATAACGTATTGTAACGTAACTGCCCATTGTTGGGATGTGGCACTGGTGGCTGGTATGGAAAGATAACAATGGGCTATTTGGGAAAGCCTGCCCTGGAGTCTTCTGACAGCTTGCTCAATATGGAAGAACTTGGATCCCTCCTGATTCAATGTCCTTGGTTAGATACTGTTTGATCTTGGCAGCAAAACTGTTGGTTTCTGGAGGTGGCTGATACAGAAAAGTCACAATTTTTTTTTTGCTTGCCCAAATTGGTGCCAGGTTTTTTTTGTTTGGCTGACTTTCCAGAAGTCAGACAATCATCAAAGTTGTGGGCTTCAGCATTGAATATGGAGTTTGCATGTCTACAGAAATACTGGAGTGCTCATTTATAAACTTGGTGTTGTTCTTCCAAAAGGTGAGCTTGGATTTTGGATCTAGTACCATGGCACAGATATATGCTGGCTTCTTGATTGCATCTCTCAAATACTGATTAATCATTGTTATCATCCTGTCAGAGGGGTGCATCAGTTGGAATTGGTCGTATACACCTTGGACATAGGAAGGGAGGTGTTGGATCTACAGCACATAGATGGGAAGATCACTGTTCAGTGTTGGGTATTTGGATGCACAAAGTAGCTTCACTATTCCCAAGCTTGATTCCATTCATCTGGACAAAGCTGATAGCTAGCAAGCTTGGGTTTTTGCTAGAAAAAATAATTGCAGGTGCATCCAAGTGTTATTGTTTGCTGGAACATTGTAAATGTTGAATTCCAGTGCATTGTGAAATCAATATCAAGGGTTCTGATCCCTTGAGAATATGTCTTGGGTTGGCACAGATTGACCACTACTGCAAACCGCTTGCATTGCTGAAGGGACAAGCACACCCGTGTGCACAAGCCATGAATGCACTTGAGGATAGTTTTGTGATTGACATCCACTCTGTCTGCATGAATATATTGCAATTCACCCTGGCACTGAGATTATCCATTGAAATTTGAGGTTTGCTCATTGAAAAAATTATGACATTTATTCTGAAGACTCCAGCTTTGGACAAAATTTTACTAAATTGAAAAGGATGCCAACATAGTTTATTTCACTTGTTAGAGTTAATTGGGGAGATCTTTCCCCTGTGTGGATTTGACCACCGAGAAAATGAGTGAATAAATTTTGAAGAGAGGATATCAGAGTGGTCTTGAATCATTCTGAAGGAACACCATCAGTAATATGTATCTATTTCTGAATCAGCAAATACATAAAATGCTACAAGTAAGTTCATTCTGTATTCATTGATCTCTTATGATCCCACATCAATTAGAATGTCTATCAAATCAACTGCTCAATGTCCTGACTCTGTGATATTCAGAGTTTGGAGCCATTTTATGAAGAAAACTTTATGTTTAACTTCACCATGTTAAAGCCAATGGAGGCTTTGAACTAGTGGGTATGAATTGTTTCCAGAAAAGATAAACACAGAGTTTCTATTTTCCCTGAGTTGAAGTGCAGAGTTATTTTTTCCAGAAGAGTTGAGATTATCTATCCATAATTCTGAATACTTTAGACATGATCATCAGCAAAGGTTTGCAACAAACAACTAATTCCCAATCCAAATGTTTGATTTTCCAATTGCATGATTCACATTGAACAAGCTTCAAGAAGTATTTCTTGATGCCTCCTCACCTTATTTCTTGATGCTTCACCTCAATCAAAAAAGGGACTTGATGTACCAAAATTCAAAGCAGTCAAGATCTGATAGGGAATAAAAAGTCAACCATTATGCATGCCAGATGAGCACATAGGTTCAACTGTCATGAAAAATGTGACAAAAATTTACAAAACAAATCATGTATCCATTGTATGACTAACCACTGTCCCATGTCACTCAACCGCTGTCCATGCTGGGAACTTACTTGATGTTTGTAGTGACTTGAGAAAGTTGACCAGCAGGCCCTTTTTAGAAGATTTCCGCCAACCACCCACCCACATCATGCCGCCTATGTGGGGTCCTTTGTTGTTGACAGGTTTGACAAACTGACTTCAGCCAAAGAAGAAGCAGACCAGTAGTTCCGTGGGTGACATGGAGCTGAATGGAAGAAACAGTAGTTCTGCGGGTGACATGGAGCTGAATGGAAGAAACTTCACTTTGCAGAAGGCCAGTTGGTTTTGAGGGGCAATGACACAGGTACCATGGAAGAGGCAGTGGTAAAGCTTGAGAGTTTCAAATAATAGGAGGGTTTCTTCAGGGCATGGGTCTTGTTTCTGCTGAGGGGGAACACAGTAGTAGTACACAGATTCGCCCTCCTCTTTCTCAATCATCTTGATGACCTCCTCCTTGTACTCATATTCCTCAGGTTCACTGTCCACACGGGAGGAAAAAAATGACTCATGATCAGCCCAGTCACAATATAATTGACTCCACCATGCAGCTGCCCGCCCAGGACTAACTCTCTCCCTGGGGCTCCTATTCAAGAACAGCAGAAAGCAAAAGGGATGTGTCAGTAATTGGTATGATTGTATGAGACAGGAAAGAAGAGTGAGTAACAGTTGGAGGAGGGCCCCAGGTGCAAATGATGGTTGTCCCAATTTCCTCCTCCTCAAATAGAAAGGAAAAGATAAATAGTGTTACGAGAGGCCAAAACTAACACTGAAAATAACACCATCAATCTTCAATTTTTGTAAGATGCTTTGATGGAGATCGAAGATGAAATGCTCATGGAAGATCAAGTCAATACTCCCTTGGTCCCCTGATCTCAAGCTTATCTGTCGAATAATTACACAGACCAAGATTCCATCTTGACTAAATCAACCCTCACCCATTTTTGGATATTCAATGTGTGCCTCATCTGGATATTGATGGAAATTACCCTTGCAGGCAGGGATAATTGAATCAAAATGATCTATCACGTCGAATAGGTTAGGACCGGCATGATGGGCTTTCTTCTCCACAAAACTGAGATTTTCAAGGAATTCTGAGGCGTAGAAGTCTTGAGGCAGGCCAATTGGAATGACACATTTCTCATCAATGATTTCTGGGACTGGTTATTGATGGGGTTGCAAAGTAGCTTGGTTCCCAAAACCACCAATCTTCTTGAATTTTAGAACAACAGGAACTTTCTGAGTTTGGCACCTTTTCTCAATCCAGTCAACAAACTCTACATGTAGCCATTTCCAAGTACCAGAAAGGTGTTTGGGCGATTAATGAAACTTGAACCTTGTCTTCAATAACAAAGTTGTCCTCCAAATTCACAGATTTCTCATTGAATGGCTCCACAAAAAAGATGTGGATACCTTGCTCTTGAAGATACAGCTGACGTGCAGTGGATTTCTGGTTTGAAACTGGAGTTAACTGAATGTTAAGCCTTGGTGAAATCAACCAGTCACACTCACATGTTTCAACAATTGTTGAGTGGTGTTTTTTTTCTTGATACTGAGGCAACATGTTCTCCCCTTTCTTGCCGCACTTGTAGTAATGACATAGATCCTTATCATGTTGCCAGTATATTACCATGAGAGTATGATCATCCATATTGATCCTCAAGGCCTCATGTTGAGCAATTAATCCAAAATGACATTTCCAGACCTGAATGTAAAAATGGCACATGATCTAGTGGTTAAGGCAATCAACCCAATGTTTTTCCCAGTCCATCATAAATTGTGGAATGCCCCATTGTTGCATGGTTGGATGCACATACTGCACATAGTTGTTGTCAATCTTGGAAGTACCTTGGATAGGTACAACTTTGCACTGCACAATTCAGGAGCTGGCATTGTTGGTAGGAAGTATGTTAGAGACATCAAAAAAGCTTTTGATCCGGTTTTGCTCATGTACAGTTGGGGGATCAGGAACCATATCGGTTGGATCAGGAACCATATCGGTTGTGCTTTGATGATTCATCAAGCATTGTGCAAACTCATAACAGCTAGTCTGTTGAAATTATGTGGAAGTTTTAGTGGCTATTTTGGGTGAATTACCAGAATTAAAACCAGCTTACCAGAAGCTTTTTCCCAATATGATCCAAGGGAATACAATCTAAATCGTGATTTGTGCCATCTTTTTCCTTCTTGGGCTGGGCAGGTGTGAGAGATTTCCAAGTGGATTTGTTGTTTTTGGGAGTGCTGGTGTTGCTATTGTTGTTAGAAGTGTTTTTGCTGTTGGTATTAATTGCTGCAGTTTGAAGAAGCTGATTGAGAGAGTTGATATCATCTTTTAATTGGCTATTTTCCTCTTCAAGAGTCTGAAAACAATTGGATGTGGTATCAGAGCTACTAGAGTTGGAGGTGGCATGTTGGTTTGCAGATTGGTTTATAGCTGGGGACACAAATGTAGGAGGCGCTGGAATTTCTTGTTTGATGAGCATGTTATAGGGAGTTGATTGGTTTCAAAAAGACATGATGATTGTACTGTAAGGGTTATGTTGTAGGGGTTATATGGTTGTGTAAGGGTGGTACAATGGTAATTGGTTGTATAAGGGTGGTATGATGGTGTTGTATAAGGGTTAGATGGTGTTGTATAAGGGTTGGATGATTTTATGAGGGTTGTGTTTACTGAAGCCAAGCTCATAGGAAGAAGATTGGCAAAAAACAAGGCTTCTTCAATAAACTACCAGTGTTTAAATTATGTATTACGTGAATATATATTTGAATTTTCACTCGTGGTTGAGCAACATTTGTGCAGGTGATCAGGTGATGAAAGAGGGGCTGTGTGCAGCTCATGCAGTGCCATGCAGGCATGCAGTGCCATGCTGGAGCATGCAGGCTAGCATGCATGACACTTGCCTAACAAGTGCATGTCATGTCCCAGAGGTAGTGACCTGATTGTTTTCAGGTGTCACAGGACATGTTATATAATAGCTACATGACTACGCAACCTGTAGTGCAGTCATGAAACATTTTTGCAAGTGGTGAAATGAAAGATGATGAACAGCCAGCTGTCTTGAGAAGGGTATATAAATGAAGTAAGATGAACTAACCAGGTGGATTGAGAGTGGATCAATCGACTGGTTTGGCATGTGAGTAATGACCATAGTGAGGATAGACAATGGGAAAAGTACTGGTGATTTTGGGGTTTAAGCAAGATGACCAGGGAGAGATTGAGGTTGGAGGCAAAGGGGGTGGTGGAGGAAGGAGACTTCTGCTAGCAATCAGTTGCGCTCTGGCATTGAACATTAATTGATTGGAAGTTCCATGAGCAGCAAGGGTTCCAGGAAGGACTGGTTGATTGTGGGAGGCAAAATGGCCTGGGTGAGGATAACCTGCATGCGGTATGCAAGTAGCAAGATTAGCACCAGCAGATGGTGTGGAAGAACCATGCCAGGTGGCATTGGGTGGCAGGTAGGGATGAGATGGTGGAGATGGGCTTGGAAACAACTGTGTAGGCAGCCTATTTGGGCAAGGTAGGGCCAATGGAGGGCAGAGGAGGGGTGTCATAACAATTGCTGGTGTGGTAGAATTGGTTTGGTGGCAAAGTAGTGGTAACACCATTTGAAATGCGGTAGGCTGCCGTGCAGCAAGCTGATGAAAAGGCTGTTTGACTGTTGGTGCTGAGGAGACACCAAGCAGAATGGTCAGATAACAGCTGATTCAAAACAAAGGGGAAAAAGAATCTTACCCTATTGCCTAGATGGTTATTGGCAGTCTGGTGGAGCAGATGAGTGCTTGGAGGCCCAAGAACACTTGGGCACATTGCCTGTGTGATGCCTTGTCCCATGCAATGGCAGGAACCCGTATGGACATGTCAGGATGAGCAGAAAGTGGGACAGCAAAGGCAATCAAGCGGGACAGCAGGATGAGTCAGAAAAAAGAAAGGCCCACACTTCGGTCAGTATATCAGACAGGCGTTGGAACTGGAACAAAACAGATTTACCTTTGTCTAGGGTGAACAACTTTGTTTGGGTCATTGGAGAGATCTGGAGAGAAGTCAGATAAAGGGAACCTAACCCCCAGAAATTCAAGGCATGATGGAGCAAAATCACATACCTGGATGTGAGTGGTTGTTCTTTGTCATTGCAACTGCAAACTCACTGGATGTCCTGACTGCTGAACAATGTTGTGAGATGCAGGCAGTGGAGTTGGTGTGTTGCAGTTAATGCAAGAGTTGTTGAACAGGTTGAGCCTGTGAAGCCCACATACTAAGTGGAGCAATGAGAAATGGATGAGTAGACCATTTGAACTCAAATGACAGCATGCTGTGCTTTTCACATGCCCAATGATCAAACCAGAACTGCCAGGGACAGGTACACCCAGAAGACTGCTCACCCTGTGAGAGGAGAGACTGGAAAGGAGGTTCCACAGGAGGCTGTGATTAGGGGTAGTGTAAATGAAGGGCAGAGACAGGAAAGTAATTCACTTGGTTTGCTGCAGACAATTCATCCTCCTACCATAAGTTTTGAAAATTGAATCTGTTTAACACATTCAGCAAGGTTTGGACATGGAAGAGCGGAACCAATAAAGATTGACTGATGCAAGAATATTTGATAACTACAACCAAGACACTAGTCAACAATAAATGAGCCAATAGGAGTCTGACTGTGATATATGTACCCAACAGCCATATCACCTGCGTTTATGCAGGAACCCATTTCAATTGTGGAATCACTGATGAGAACAACATGTTGATGTTTGTCTTACTGATGCCATTATTTGAAATCAAACTTGACATGTCAAATTGTAAAACAAACTGGCAACTGAAACATCAGTTCAACAGTATTGAGTAGGTGTGTTGCTAAAACAATGGCTCCTTGTGATTCTGAACCCTTTGACATTGTTAAAGCAACATCAAACTGTGACCTGTGTCAATTGAAGCAAGGGTAATCTATTGATCCTCACTCAAAAAACCCATTTCACAAAGTAGTCAGTAATCCACTGGTAAAATCAGTGGAGGACACGTGAGACTGTCACAAATATCACACTGATATCCCTTCAATCCTTGAGAGAAGGGAATAGGATATGACCATACTATGAACTGGTTTTTGAAAATGGGATAGATGACCAGACATGGAATTCTCTGTTTTGGCAGTCATTTCCAGGACAAATTGCAACTCAAGTCAAACTTGTACCTTGACAATTATTGACAGGAGAACAATCATATCTGAAGAACAGATTGTGGCAGTAATTAATAGAATCTTGATGTATGAGGTTGTGCCAACAAGGGGTTGAAGTGGAACAATTTTGTAAGCATGATGGAGGACTCTAACCCATGAATATGAATTTGAGACAGTTGGCTTGGATTAGCATTACATGGAAAGTGGCAGCATGAAACCATTGTGTAAGTAGGATTTGACAATGAATGTTGACCAAGATGTCTAGTATACTGAGAAAGTGAGCGCCAGGAGAATTTGATTGTGTCAGATATTCAATACAGGATTCAGGATAAAGTTGTCTTGTGTCCATCCAGAGAGGAAGGCATTGTCATGGTTTCAGGATGACTGAGGCACCCACTGGCAAGAGGATTCAGAAGGTTTGTGGGAACTGTGTAATAGCCTGGTTCACTTAGGGCTTTTTTAGCAAATCCGTAACCACATGTTGTGGTGATCTCAATTTTCAGCCTTCAAACCCAAAGGACTCAGATTTTCCCAGTTATCAGGCCAGAATCAGGATCAGAAGCTTATTTTACCCCAGGTCACCCTCTTACAGCATATTGGATTTCCCACCGGTTCTCAAGATATTCAATTTCCCACTTTTCAGAAGGACAGATCAACAGGCTTCAGAGGAATAATCAGCAGACTTAGACCCAGGATCCAGGCTTAACCCCCAGATTTACCATGGTTCAGCACAGACACCAGAATTGGCCACATTTTCTTGGTACACCCCACAACCCTCATTTGGCTTCCAGAATAGGCAACACCCCCTCTCACACTCTTCTGGAAATGACATCATTCATGGATATCCTCAGACAGGACAGAATTATTATTCCCACACCCCCCTTTGGATAAGCAACTCTCTTAGGAGTCAGACTACTCTCACACCCTTCCTCTCATCCATACTCATTATTCTCCCAGATGGAGTTAATGCTTCCTCCCCCTCTTTCTCATAGCCAGGAGAGCCTGTGCTTTGATGAGTATTGACCCATAGCCAGAGAGACTCTGTGCTTTGGTGTATCTCTCAGACATATATAAGGACTCACTATTGTTGTAGTAGAACCTCATAGACTTCAGAGACCTCAGAGACCTCATAGATGATATAGACCTCAGAGAGATTTAGAGAATATCTATCACCCAGACTGCTTATTTAGCATTGATTAGAACCCAGACTGCTTATTTAGCATTAGAACCCTGTAAATTGCACAATACATTTGGCAGAGTGAGCAAGAAATTGATTGGAAGTGACTTGGAAACCATGGGGAAGTCTGGTATAACTTAGTTGCCAAGTGCAGTTCCCATTAGGTTCCAACCAACAATGTGTTGATTATGGTGTTCAAAACTGCATAAATAAAAAATTACATAAATTCATAAACACCAATTTGGCAGGGAACTGTCAAAATACATAAAACTTTAATTGACAGTTCCCTGCCAAATCGGTGTTTATGAATTTATGTAATTTTTTATTTATGCAGTTTTGAACACCATAGATGTCCACCAAAATGTACATGCATACATTATGGTGGACACTCTCAACTCACTTTGAACCAGCCTTTAAAGTACATGCAGCATGACAAGTAAGGCTACACAGAGAACTTAAACCCCATGCCATGTAGTGTGTCCCCTTAATGTTTGCGCATACATTCATGGGACACATTGCAACACATCAGCCCATGAATAGAGACCACTTCCAAATCCCCCTCTCTGTCTAAGGAATGCATGCTAGAGAAAGCTGTCAGCAAACTACACACTGCAAAAAAGTGTTCTAGAAGAACCTTCATAATTAATGTGATCACCAGGTAGATTATTCCTTCAACTCCTAATCCACATTCATGGAACCTTCACCACTAACCCTCTGTGTTAGACTCAAAAGTGGTTGTAAGACCCTTTTGCTGAATTTAGAAAGGGATGATGGAGTTGCAAGCTCTGCCTTTCTATGCTATCAGAAAACAAGACCACCAAGGTATGCTTGGGAGCTTTCATTAACATGATGGTGGATGTGTTCAAGATGAGTTGTTTTAATGATAAAATATATTGATGTTGTTGTTATAGAATGGCTTCAGGTTTCAGAGTGATGGTTGACTTTTTAGATGTGGTTGTGGTTGAACCAAGGGCATTTTGGTATTTGCCAAAGGTATGTGAGGATGAAGAATGTAGAAATGGATGGGTGAAAAAGGTGGACAAAAATGAAGAGGGAGAAGATGCTTATACCAGGAATTGAACTTGGGTCCTTTGGGTTAAGTTATACAAAAATAAAGAAAGACTGTGTCGAGTATATGGTGAAATCACCTAGTTGGGTAGGCCACTGTTGAGGAAGTTGTATCCAGGTGGAATTGAACCCAGGACCTGGCACTACAAACATTAAGTACATTCCCAGCATGAACAGCAGTTGAGTGACATGGGACAGTGGTTAGTCATACAGTGGTTACATAATTTTTTTTGTAAATTTTTGTCACATTTTTCATCACAATTAATGAACCTCTGTGCTCATCTGGCATTCATTTCCAGATGAAAATAAGAAAGATATGTAATTTTTGAAATATGGGTGTGGCAATGCATGCCAGATGAGCACAGAGGTTCAAATGTGATGAAAAATGTGACAAAAATTTACAAAACAAATCATGTAACCACTGTATGACTAACCACTGTCCCATGTCACTCAACCACTGTCCATGCTGGGAATGTACTTAATGTTTGTAGTGTGGTAAGTTATTCTCTTTGTTTTCATCTTATAAGCGAAGATAAGACTTGTTGATTTATATTTATATTTCTGAGATAAGGATGATAAGAAAATATAAGACAGAATACCCAGCTGAGAATAGGTTGCATCATGAGTAATTGTTGACCAGTGCCCATTGTGTGAGGTGATGGGATGATGTGATGGTGGGATACAAATGGCAGGCAGAAGGCCTATTGCTGTACAAATATCATGCAGTCCTTTGATATGCAAACAGAATAAAAGGAATTCAATATGAAAGAAATGGTTCAAGTTGTGGTTTGGAATTGATAAAAGGAATTCAATATATAGAGTATGCAATATGGGTGATAATAAATAAAAATACCCCCAACAATTGATCATGACTGGCAAAATCCATGTATCTTACAAACCAGTAGAGTTATGAGGGTGGTTCCAGTGGGTGATTAGGGTTTATTTTGTCCAGGAATTCCATAGGTTTTTTTGTTCATATCATAAAAGCAGAAAATTTTAATTTTTACCTCCTGATATATGGGAAAACAAACCACACTGGAGCTCCAGGATTCTGAGGACTTAGATGCTTTTTGGTCAATGCAGAAGTTTTGCTTGGCCCGGGAGTTGGTTGGGATTGAGATTGATGTCCACCCTTTGGCATCATTTTGTCGAGTTCACTTGCCACATTGTCAAGTCCAAAGGCTTGAACCTTTGATAGAGTATCATGCTCAAACTTGCTCAACACGTTCCACCAAATCTTTGAATTGCAGTCAATTGGGAGATTGCGTGGGACCTTCTCAAGTCCCTTTGTGTACCTGAATTTGGTGGCTGACCATCCATATACCTGATTGTGTGTTATGATGTAAGTCAAAGTGATATAGTGTAGTTGTGAGTGAGTGGTGCCACCAATCAGGAATCCATCAAATCAGCACATTATCTTGTTTTTCTCCCTCCCCAATGTCCAAAACACAGTCCTTGTGTTCCAGGACAACACCTCACTGCTTATTATTTGGGTAAACCTTGGCGGCTATGAGGCACAGTTGTTCCCAAATCTGTAGTCCATGGTTAAAATAATGGTCTGGCTTAGACATTATTCTATATCACTGAATGCAAAGGAAGAAACTACCAACCTTTTTCTGCCATCTGGCAAACTGCTGCTTCACCAACTGGGATTGTTTTTCAGCTTCATATGCTCTAGCACTACAAACATTAAGTATATTCCCAGCATGAACAGCGGTTGAATGACATGGGACAGTGATTAGTCATGCAGTGGTTACATGATTTTTTTTGTAAATTTTTGTCACATTTTTCATCCCAGTTGAACCTCTGTGCTCATCTGGCATGCATTTCCAGATGAAAAGATAGGTAATTTTTGAAATATGGGTGTGGCAATGCATGCAAGATGAGCACAGAGGTTCAAATGTGATGAAAAATCTGACAAAAAATTACAAAAAAAATCACACAACCACTGTATGACTAACCACTGTCCCATGTCACTCAACCACTGTCCATGCTGGGAATGTACTTAATGTTTGAAGTGTAGCATTGAAATTCTTGTTCTGGGTTATTTCCTGGCATTTCCTGTTCAGCCAACACTTCAGAATGGCTGGGGCTTTAACCGCCTTCCCATTTAAGTTTCATCCACAACTGGAGCCATTCAACAGACTTCCTTGCCATTATATCCACCATGGCATAATTCCACACAGACTCTTACTGCCGTTCAATTGACCAATCAAAATTTGTTCTACATATACCAGCCAACAACAATTCCCTTTCAACATCAACTTTTACTTGGATATTGGGTGGCTTCCTTGAAGTTATCCAATACTGAGCCTCTTTCTCCTTGATGGTTGATGGGGGATTAGGGTAAGTAGTCTTGTGGTTTATTGGGTCCACAAAGCAAAAACTTAATGAAGAACTGGACACCGCAAGAATACATATGGCTCAAAGTGTTGTGACCCAGTAGCTGGTTCACCATAGGGTCTCACCTAGGCCCCCCTTCAGAGCATGTATATAAGTTGTACCTCATCTTCTATCCATGAAATTACATAGTCGTGTTTGTCTTCCTTCTCAGTGCACATCAGGTTATGAGCGCCATCTAAAGAATCTCGCTCCTCAAAAATTTTTTTTTACTCTTTCTGTCGTCTTCAATCAAAGGTAGCCCAGCGTAGGGCGTAATCGACCTGCATTCTCATTCTTATTCTCTCCCGGTAGCCCAGAGTAGGGCGTAATCGTCCGTTCCTCGTCATATCATATCATCGAATCTTAACCTTACTTGTCTGCAATCAATACCTTTTTCTTCCTTCCGACAAACTCTCGATTCCGTGAACCCTGTTGTTACTGCTGATTAAGCTGCCAAGGACTAGCTCTCCAAGGTATATCCTGTCCTGGGACGCCAGGCTCAGGGGCTGAACAAGCGTACTGCAGCGGATCGGCTTTCCGACTCTCGACCTCACCAATCACACCGACCCGAATCTTCTATTTTCTTCTCTCTTTCCCGCACTCACTCACCCAATCATTCCAAACAAAAAAAAACAACCTACCCATTTCCTTTCCTCCCTCAACCCTATTTCCCCCCAATCCATCGTTCTTCCGTAAACCTATTTCCCCTATCCTTTTTCCCATTCCCCAACCCCACTTCAATCCTCCTTTCCAGTCATGGCAACCAACCCTCGAGCTCCTCTAGGCACCGGTAACCCCTCCGCCACTCTAGGCACCGGTAACCCCTCCACCACGCGTCCACGCCGCTCCACTAGCTCGCACCCATCCCGCCCCCCCACACCTTGCCACTACCACTGCCCCCCAAAATCCAGCTGCTGACTTAGCTGCTCCCGTCCCAACAGTCGCGACTGACACCAGACGTCAGGAAACGGATTTAGACCGGTCTACCGCGGCAATCATTGGCTCCATTGGTTCCCAAATCCGCGATGAGGACCGTCTCGCCGCCGATGGGTCAAAGTATGCCGCGTGGTGCGATTTTATCGACGAACGGATGAGGGACGCCATCAACAGGCTGCTCTTTTACCACCGTCCCAACTACAACTCCGTCCATGAGCGCATTGGCCGCTCCATTCTCTTATCCTCGGTGGACCGATCACTGCGCCGCGGTCTGTCACGCTATGAAACCGCTCACACCATGTGGGAAGAGGCCAGGTGTCGTTTTAACTCCATCAGCAGGGCAGCTCAAATGAATGCTTTCCGCAGACTCATCACCTTTGACATCAGCAACCATACATCAACCGCGTCGGTCTCAGCCCACATCGATGACATTCTTGATGAACTTGAAACGATCCACATTAAGTTCACCCGCGATGATCTGGCTGGACTTATCTTACAGAATGGTCTGGCGTCCGACCCCCAACTTGCAGATGAATTCAATCGCAGGGTTGAAATGGCCTACCAAACCAGTGAAGATGCCCAGGTTATGGATTTCGACACAATGATACGCTTAATCGACGTCATCCGTCGTCAACAATCCCTCACTCAACCTGCCCGTCCAACTACCACTTCCGACCCGCCGCTAGCCCTTCGCGCCGAACCCCAAGTTGCCCATGACACGCCAACAACTGAGTCTGCACCCCAACCACCACAACATCCGGACAACATGCCTGATGCGTTTGATTTCATGGCAATCCAAGCTGGACTATGCTGGCAATGCAGATCACCAGATCACATGTTACGTGACTGTCCTCTTTGCCAACGCCCCAATCTCGGGCGTCACAACAATTGACCAGCGCCGCCAAATCACCGCGTACCATCTTACCCGGCCAACGGCTTCCAATTGTTCTACCCCATCGTCACGCCACCTGGTTTCACCGGGACGTATCCGCAAACTTTTGCCCCTCGCCAATCATTCAACAATCACCAGCCGCCTTCTGCGCCGGCCAGACCCGCCGACAGGTACAGACCTCAATATCGACTTCAACGAGTCAACCCTCATCAATCTCAGCCCAACTCCCAGCAACCCCCTTCCTCTGCCCATCAGGCTGCAGCTGATGACTTCCAAGCGTCATTTGAGGAAGATCATCAGGCGAGGATGGTCGAACTCGGCGATGTGGCCGATGATCTGGCAAACATCAGTTTTGATCACGTGGTGGCTGATGATGTGGACAATGTTCCTATCATTGATTCCGGTGCGTCTCATCACTTGTGTGGTGATTTTAAGCTCCTCTCTAATTTCTGTTTCTTTTCCTCTCCTATCCCACTCAAAGTGGCGACTTCCGACGCAAATGCCCATATCACAGGGCAAGGTGACCTTACCTTCAGAGGAATGGACAACCAAAATGTCACGTTACATGGGGTGCTATACTGTGAGCTAGCCAGGTCTACACTGATCTCCCTCGCGGCTTTATGGAAAGCTAACGCTTATTTCGCGTACGACACGAAACAGGACTGTTTTAACATATACTCCAAACACCATGTCCTTGTTTTTAAATGCCCTTTCGTGCCTAAGCACAATAAGTGGATTTTTCCACGTCCGATCTCTCCAGTTGTGTTCCGAAGCCAATCTTTCCCTTCTCCGTCTACTTCTTGCAATGTTACGCCAGTTATGCCCGCACCAAACTGCTGTCCCGTGTCCACTGATTTACGTGCGAAACTGAAGAATGAGACTTTCATGACTCCTCTCCACATTGACCAACATCATAGCCCGGTTACAGATATGAGTCTCACAGGCGACGAACAGACACTCCTAAGATGGCACCGCCTGTTTGGTCATATTAGTCTTTGGAAGATCAGACAGATCATTCAGGACAAGCTTTGCCTCAATCTACCTACCTCCCTCCCGAAAGGTGAAGTCAAATGTGACATCTGCGCTTGGAGCAAGAGCACTCAACGAAACTCTCTGACAAAGTCTGACCGCATTGAAAAGAAACTGGATACCATTACTGCTGACATTATTGGTCCTTTTGAGGTTGAAACCTTCAATAAAGGCAGATTCCTCCTCACCATCCGCGACGTTGCCACAGGTTTCAGTGAAGCGAAGGTTCTGACCTCTAAGGACCAGGCGGCCCAGCTCCTCGTCGACACCATTCACAGATGGGAACGCCAGACCGGATGCCTTGTCAAGTCGGTCCGCACCGACAATGGCGGAGAATTCTCCAGCGCACGCTTATCTTCTTTTTTCTTAACTAAGGGGATCAAAGCCGAGCAAGCACTACCTTACCATCACTATCAGAACGGTGTCATTGAACGTTTCAACAGAACGCTTCAAGACATGGGCCGTACCATCCTGATCAATAGTCGTCTTGGCAAACATCTCTGGGGCTTCGCTTTCATCTGGGCTTGTGATGTCCTGAACCTGGTTCCCAACACGCGCAGCTCGCCTATCACACCTTATGAGGCTTTCAGGGGATTGAAACCCTCTTTTGACCGATCGAAACTTTTTGGTCAGCGAGCGTTTGTCCATGTTATGAGGGAGACTCGGAGAAAACTCGACGATCAGGCAAGAGAAGCCCTGGTGGTAGCACATTGCGATGATAGCAAAGGTTGGATCTTCCTTTTGAAAGGAACCAACCAACTGACTGCATCTGCTGTTGCTCACTGGCCTGATGACAAACCTGTCCGACGACCACCCACTAACCCTACTATCTTCCCTGCTAAGATGCCAGCGCCAGCCCAGCAGATTCACTTTCCCAACAGGTCATCCTCTAGCCAACACCCTCCCGCCCGCCCTACACAACTACAGAAATCCGATGTACAATTCATCATCAACAGAATGGAACTGGGAGATTTCTCGGATGAAATCACTTTCACCAAACAGGAGTTATCTGTTGACCGTGTTCTTCTTGAGTGTACATTTTATGCTTCATCTGTTCCTAGAAATTTCAAACAGGCACAACGGTCACAGCAATGGATCCAGTGGAAATGCGCCATCGATGAGGAACTCGGTAATCTGAAAGCCATGCGAGTTTGGTCCGTCAAAGTCGTTCCTGCCGGAAGAAAACCTCTAAAGGGTCAATGGGTTTTCGCGGAGAAATTCAATGATGTTGGTGAAGTAGTACGCTACAAAGCGCACTACGTGGCGAAAGGCTTTACCCAAGTCTTAGGTGTAGATTATGACGCCACCTTCGCGCCTACTGCTACTTTTGTTTCTCTCCGTTTGATACTAACCATAGCAGGCAAATACAACTGGCCAGTGTTTTCTTTCGACTTCGTAGCGGCGTACCTCAATGCTCCCATAGATGAAGAGGTCTGGGTGGAAGCACCTGAAGGAATGGATGTGAAACCTGGTGAGGCTATGCTACTGCATAAGGCCCTGTACGGCACCAAACAGGCAGCGCGCTGCTGGTGGCTACCCCTCAAAGGTGTTCTCCGCGAACTTGGTTTCGAGGCAAGTCAATACGACAATAGTTTGTATACGGTAAAGCATCAAGACAGGAAAGGTATTATCTGGATTCATGTAGATGACGGAGTTGTCACCAGCTTGTCTACTACTCTTCTGCAGGACCTGGAACACCAACTCAAAGGACTGCTGAAAATTAAATGGTCAGCCGGACTGGAGTCCATGGTGGGTTTAGAAATCAAGCGACAACCCCTTGGTTTCAGCCTTCGACAACCTAAACTGATCAACCAGTTACTGCAACTGCACTGGGATGGATCTATTACTCACAAAACTCCGCTTCCGTCTAACCTCGAGCTCATTACTGACCCTAAAGGCGACAGTAGCCAATCTTCTGCTTATTTATCTATTGTAGGGATGCTTAGCTATCTGGCTGTTGGAAGCCGCCCTGACATTGCCTTTGCAGTGAACCTCCTCGCCCGCTTCTCTGCAAGTCCAGGAACCAACCACTGGAAAGGCATATGCCACCTCGTGGGATATGTGGCGGAATCGAAGGATGTTTACCTCAACCTCTTCCCAAAGTCTGTCGACAAGCCACTGAAATGTTTTTGTGACGCATCTTGGGGCGGTGAGTTCGCCAAGTACACGTATGGCGTACTAATAACATTCTTTGGCTGCCCTATCCTTTCGTCTTCTTGCCGTTTCGCGACAGTGGCAGCATCCACCTGCCAAGCAGAATACATGGCTTTGGGCATGGGAACCCGGCAGGTACTTTGGGTACGCCATCTACTTACTGACATTTTGAAACAGGATTTTGTTGGTACGGTCCACTGTGACAATCAGGCAGCCATCCGTGTAAGCACAGACGACTCTGCCAACAAGCGAGTCCGGCACGTCGAAAGAGAGTACTATCTCACTAACCAAGCATTACATGAAAAGAAAACTGAACTGATCTGGGTACCTACAAAACAACAACTAGCTGATATTTTGACTAAGGCTTTAACAAGAGACCCTTTCGAGTGTTTTAGGGGGAGGATCATGTCAGGTGGCTAGGTGAGGGGGGAGTGTTGTGACCCAGTAGCTGGGTCACCATAGGGTCTCACCTAGGCCCCCCTTCAGAGCATGTATATAAGTTGTACCTCATCTTCTATCCATGAAATTACATAGTCGTGTGTGTCTTCCTTCTCAGTGCACATCACAAAGTGCTGGACAGTTGTATTCCATGAGGCTATTCCTTGTGTGCACCACTTGGCATATTTCTTCTCCTTGGCTTCCTGTGTGTGGTTTCTCTCCAGTTGTGCTTGGCCCACAACAAACTGGCTGGAAATATGGGGGGCATCTGGCAGGGTGGCAGGAACAGTGGTTGATGTAGCGGGGTTGCCTGGGATTATGTTAAAACAGAATCAGCATTAAATGCTATGGAGTAATGGCAAGAAATACTGACCAGTCTCTGCTTCCCTCTGGTCAGTCACCAGGCTGGGTTGGAAGGAAAAAACAATATCTCAGAAAACAACTGCAATCATCTCTTCATCTCTTGTTAATTGCTCTTGGGAATGATTATTATCTTCTACTCTTGCAACTGGTGCCAGAGGAACTTGACAGGATTCATTCTCAACCATGATTGAGAAAGCGACTAATGAGATAGTGGAATTAAACCAGTAAGATTCATTGTATGATAATGATTGATGAGAAAGATATCAAAACAAAACAGTTGACAATTAAAGTGAGGGAACAAGCCGTTTCCAACAGGCAGGTCTGGTGGAATCTTCATGTATTACTCATGCAGCCTCCTCTCCAAAGGGACATGATACTAATTAGACAAGTGAATAAGATACTCAACACAATTGAAAAATAAGCATTCCCCCCTCAATTCAGTTATAATAGATTGATCTACTCTCCCCCCACATGTCCCATTCATCCAAGTCACACACCCTCCCAACCCTGACCAAAGATTCCCCATTGACGCAATGTTAGTTTTATTTACACACAGCAGAATATTGTCAGTTGGGAATCACACACAGATGTTCCAAGTCCCACCACACTAATAGTCCCAGTTGAGATTCCAAATGTACTGCTCTGGTGCTGCAGAAGTGCTGCATGTCCAATCACATCCTTCCTATCAATCACCACCAAAGCCCCATAACCAGATTGCACTAGCCGGCAGTTGAGATCTGGGTGTTCACGGTATGGATCTTCATCATTCTTGACTTTTAATGGCCGGACACTAAGCCACATCTTCCTGGGAGTTTGCAGAGATGAGAAGATTTTGTTGATTTCCCCAAATATTTGGTCCTTGGCTAGAAAGAACTCAACCTGGCTATTTCCAGTATGCTGATTGCAGCTGGTGAACTGCTTTCCATTGATATCAAAGCCCTTCCAAATTTCAACAGTTGAACAGAGATCTGGCTTGCTGTCACCCCACTTTCTCTTTGATCCCATCTTTCCAGTAATGGCTTGCTTCCATTTGGTGAAATATAGCCCCAGCTTCATCTCAGTCCCCACCTTGCTTGAACTCACTGGTTGTAGCAATTCAACTTGAATTGTGGGGCCAATATGACCATTCAAAAGTATCTGGAAGCTTGAGTTTTCACATGCCACTGTTTCAACAATGTCATTAGGATTTCATCTGCATTACATTGAACAATGCAGTTAGCTAGTGTCATTTCCCTGTAACTTGAGGTAAGCAATGCCATTGACCTGGGTGATGATTGGCTGGAATCTTTTGGAGGAAGCTGTTCACCCGCTCTTGTGCCCATGCAGCTGGAAACCATGGGGGACCAAATTTTATCCCTTCAGGCCAATGTTGTGTGAGGTGAAGGTTTGGTAGGCTTGGTTCCTGGGGTCACTTCTTCTATAAGCAATTCCTATATCTGAACAAGAGCTTGTCAAAGCTGGAACTTTCAAAGCTTTTCATATGGAGTTGGAAGAATTGTCAAACCGCTCCATCCAGACTGGCATTTTGTACTGGTGATTTCTTGGGCAACAGAAGGGAGTATGGCTAGGTCAGTTTTCTGAACAGCACAGGACCGGCAAGAAAAAATCGGAGAAAAGGTCAGAAATTTGCTTACAAGTCAGTGCTCACCACCTGCAATCCAGATTCAGGTTGTTCTTGCTGACATATCTGCCTTCCCTGATTTAGCTCCAGAAGCATAGAAAAGAGACTCTCTCTGGGCTGTCAATTCTTCTGGATGAAATGGAGCTCTTTGACATGATTTAATGCTCTTATTGTGTTGCAAGCTCGTTTGGGCACAGAGCCCATTCCCGCTTGGCACAGTGCCAACAAGCCTTGGGTCTATGCCCAGGTGGCTTGATCAGCCACCTTTGGAAGGCAATTGAACTTGGCACATGGCCAAGTTCCACCTGGCCAAGGCCAAGCTGTTGACCGATTGCTCCTCTTGCATCCGTACCTGACTGTGGACTTCAATCACCACCACCCGACTTCAATCAGCACCCTGCAAAGCAGAAAAATCTTGAGGTTTGTGAGGTTTGTTTTGGTTTTTGTTGTGTAGTCGCTAACTGACTGACTTCTTGCTTTGGTATTAAGATGTCTGGTAGTGCAGTAATAGACGCTTCTCCAGAAAACACCGTGATGGACTCGATCAATCTGGAGATTGAAGCCAATCAAGAACGGTTGCGTGAGCTGCTTGCACAGCTACATGATTTGAACAAAAGGACGGCACAAAAGAAGGCAATCAAGAAATCCAAAGAAAGCCTTCCACAAAGTCAAAGCCATGAGAATAATCAACTCACTCACAAGCCACGCAAACCCAACACCATCATCAAGCCAGAGGTGCGTCAACTTTTCTGTGAAAATGTCGTCGGTAACAGTATGAGTGTGGCCGATGCCATCAAGACCTTCAAAGTCTCCAGGAGTCAGATTCAACGGATCAAGATTGAAGATCCAAATACAGTGAAGGTCAACAAAAAGCGGCCTGGAAAGTTTATGGATGAGATCACCACTGCCATCCTGATGCAGCTCAATCAAAAATCAACAGCCACACTTGCTGAGCTGGCCCGATACATCAAAGACGAGTTTCAAGTCACTGTCTCAACACAGGCAATCAGCAACCTAATCCACGATATGGATATATCATGGAAACAGGTGACTAACATTCCTGCCTCGTGGAATAAACCTGAACTGATTGAGCTACAAGCTCAATTTGTAAACTGGCGTGGTCTGGATCTTGGACGCTTGGTTGTCTTTGTGGATGAAGCCGGATTTGATCTACATTCAGGTTGTGGATTTGGTTATGCCCCCTCTGGTATGCTTCTTCTTCTTCTTTGTTGTAAACATCTCTAAACTTCTTCTTTTTTGCAAAATAAAAATAGGACAACCAGCTGTCTTGAGCCTCGTCCCCAAAGCCAAGCAAGTCACCCTCATAGGGGCCCTGTCGGCGGAGGGGTTTGTTTACCATGAGTTACTCAATGCCGATGGCACCAAGGCAAAAGGTGTTGGAGCGGACGAGTTCTGTTTATTCCTTGGTAGTCTCAGTGCCAGGCTTCCCAGAGACTCGGTTGTTATCATGGACAACGCACCCATCCACCAGGGTGAGCGGTTTGAGGAGGTTTGACAATCAATTTACGAGTCAAAATCAATCAACCTTGAATTTCTTCCGCCATATTCTCCTTTCCTCAATCCAATTGAGTATAGCTTCCACTCAATAAAATCTTTTGTCCGGTCAAAGAAACCTCCCAACAGAGCTGCACTGGTCAATGAAATCAAAAATGGGATCAATGAAGCAATCACAAAATTTCTTTTCCCACTGTCAGAGGCTTTAACGCCCTTGTGCTGAATTTCAAGAGATCACTGGACCTGTCTTGGCCCATCCCAATGAGTAGTCTTGCATTTTTACTCGTCATTGAAATTTACTGAAAAGAAAAAAAAAAAACCTCAAGAAGATCAAAAGAAAATATTTTTTTTTAAACAAAACATTTTTCAATGTGTAGCTTTTAGCCCTGTTTCATTTGTTTTGCTGTTTGGTCTCAAGTAAATTAACCCAATACCCCGTCCAATAGCCTTTGGTTCACAAGAGGCATCAGTTCTGGTGCATGTGGCACACTTGCTTGGCCTCGGCCAAGCGAGGCTTGGCTCCGACCCACCCCAACTTGGATGTGTGTCAAGTGGGGGTTGGGTTGGTGCCAAGTGGGGTTTGGCAAGTGTCCAGCAGGCTTGGGGATTGGTCAAGTACACTTGACCTTTTTTTGGCCCAACTTGACAGTGTGCCCAAACGAGCTTGCAACACAATAATTTGGCGACCAAAGTAATTTCCAAAAAAAAGTATCCTCAGACAACCAATGAATTGGTGCTCCTCTGAATTAAGCATGCTTGCCTGTCAGCTTGATGAAATCCACCTGACCAAAATACTTACCTCTGCTACAACATACTTCAATAATGTTCCACCCAACTTGCCCCTCAACTGTTATTCCTCCAAGTACATGAGCACACTTTCAGACCAGGAAAAGAAAATTCTTTCTACCAGCCCCCCGGTTGATTTCTCCAAATTCTCAATTACCAAAAATCCCAGTAAGTATTCCAAGCACAAAATATTATTTCTACAAGTCCCTCATCAATAGTTGAGCACATTCATAATCTTCATTTCTGTGAAATGGTACACTCAGCCTGATCTCATTGTATGGCATACCAGAGAATAAACCATGCACCCATCAAGCAATTTTTCAAAGGTGTGTGTGTGCTAATCAACTCAGACAATACATTCATAGCCAATTCCCCTTTACATCTCTCATGTACCTTGTCTATATTCATCTCCAGAGTTCCATGTACAAAATATTATGTTATCTATATGGAATTATACTGGCATCAACCATAACCATGAGGATTTTGTTTGCAATGGCCGCTTTAGTAGACCCAGTTCTGGTATAACCTTGCCAACATTGGTAATTTCCATTGACAGCGAGCCAGTCTAGCTGAATGCTGATAATACTAGCTCTCCCTGGCCATCTTTTTCCCATGACACTGGTGCCTTCTTTTTTTGGCCTGGGTTGAGGGAGTTTTTCTGGGAATATTTGCAGGTCTCTGGCTCAGAGTGCTGCTTGTGTTAGGAGTTGTGTTTGTGATTATTATCCTCTTGGGGGGCCTTGTCAAATGCTTTGGTGGAATAAATTGTTTTGGCTGGATTTGGGGGGAAGGGAGACCTATGTCAAAAAATCATCCATCCCAAATGTAAGAAAATGAGATATTCTTGTCCATTTGGGATGAAAGGGATGTAGACCTGGTTTGAGCTAGCTCAAAAATGGTTGGCCCAGGGCTGCTAGCATTCCCCCACCAACCAATAATTCCAGCTCTTCCAGCTCTCTCCCCATCCAACAGAACCAGCTCCACCAGCTCTCTCACCATCCAACAAAACCAGCTCTGCCACCTCTCTCCCCAGGTGACAAAACCAGCTCTGCCAGCACTCT
>SMGU01010961.1:0-21816 GCA_004348175.1 Puccinia novopanici
TGGTCAGGGAGCTGGAAGATCAGGTGAATTTTTTGGATGGGGAGAGAGAGCCAGAAGAGCGGTTCCTCTGGGGCTGGTGAGAGAGCTGATGGAGCTGGTTAAATAGGCAGGTAGGAGAGCTACAAAAGCTGAATTTTTGTTTCCAATGTGAGGGAGCTGGAAGAGCTGTTTTTTTTTTTGACTGGTGAGAGAGCTGGAAGAGCTGGATTTATTGGCTGGTGTGGGAGTTGGAAGAGCTGGATTTATTGGCTGGTAAGACATCTATTCATGGACCGCGCCTTGTAATACTCAGTGGGAGGGAATGAATTGCATCTCCACTCTAATACCTTCTTCTGTTTAATGAGGGATGTTAAAAATGTTACATTACATGTTGTTAGTCTATTGGCAAGTACAATTCCATCCTATCTTTCAAGGCATGGTCTTGTGATACTCCTCTTGATAAGCTGTCTGCTCTGTTTTCTTGAAAAGTCACTCTCCGTGGGTGAATATCTATATTGTGGGAAAGGAGGATCTTCTCGATCATTTTCCACTCCTTGTTGACCATTGTAATATGTGATTTGAACTGCTTAATTGTTGCTAGTGTGGTCGAGTTGTCTGTCCATATGGTAAAGGTCTTCCCCAATGTCACACCTATCTGTAACAGCATGAGAATTCCAATCCTTACTGCCACTGTCTCTAGCCATGCAATCAAGGGCTTCTGGGAAGGCACCTTAAGTTTGAATTGTGGCTATTTCTTCCCAATGATCACCCCTCTCCCATAGGATGCTGATGTGTTGCCCATCCACCCCACATCCATTGGGTCTAGTTCTGGTACCAGTTTGGAATCTGTAAACTCCTTCAAGAAATATATCCACCACTTTAGTTTGGCTTTCATGTCTTCAGGTGTAAGTCTCTTGGCACTCAGGTTTTTCCAGCTTAGTTGCCATCTGTAAATAGATCTGAGGTAGCAGCATAGCTGGGGGAGCAAATTTGATATATGGTTTAGGCAGCCTGCCAACACCAGTGTATTGTTGTCAGTGAATTTTGTTCCTTATTCTAGGAAAGGGTGTATCTGCAATAGCTGTTTTTCCTTCTGCCCAGGAGGGAGTGTCACTGTCTTTGCTACACCATCCCATACAAATCCAATGAATTTTTGTCTGGTGTCAAGCTCAGAGTATTTCTTCTCATTCATTTGTACTCCTAATTTGTTTGATCTTGCCACCACTAACTCCACATTTGTCTATGAAACCACATCCCATAGAAATAAATTATCATCTACCCCACAGAAAATATGAAAGAATTCAAACTCACTAAGGATTAACTCCTTCTGCACATCTTCTGGCCTTCCAAAGGAGCCACATCCTGCTACCCCTCCAAACATGATACTGGTGTCTAAGAATAGACATCCATCAAAGTTTTGTATCATCAGGTATGGCCATTAGCTCATCTTGATTGGGATTTGCCAGTATGCTTTGGCCCAATCAAAGATCCCAGCATCTTTCATATCTTTGTGCAGATTTCAATCAACATGAAATTTACTTGTAAGTAAATTGCATCTTACTAAAACTCCCAGTCCTACACACAGAAGGGGTTGGGGTGTGTGTGTGTGGGGGGGGGGGGGCAAGTTCCACCCCTTAGGGGTATACAAGTGCTCAGGATGTTAAGATTTTACAATGAGATTTTGAGGCGGAGGACAATCTTCAGGAGCTGGAAGATTGGACCAAGGAGCAGAAGGTGGGTCCAGAGAAATATTGCTCTGACTTGATGTTTTGATTACCTCTGGCATATGGCCAGATTAAGTAGACTACTACAAAGTGTTGAACATGTGGTTGAGCCAAAAAAACAATATAAGCATATGTTAATAAAGAAACTAACATATGGAAGGGGAATTGTAAAATAACAATGCAAGATGACAGGCATTACAATTTTGTATGTTGTATAATTACTCGATTTCCATGTTTTTTTTATAGGTGGTCCGTGAGTAATTTGCAGAGGCACATACAAATATGTGGAGGTTTTGTGGCTACAGAAGCCCCCAACTTGGGCAAAATCTTAGTGAACAACCTCAATCTGCAGCAGGATTTTACAAAAATTTCCATGCCTGCAGCAGGATTTTGCAAAACTTTTCCGGCCAGCATTTCAGACAAGGCAAAAACCCATTACAGTAGGATGCCTTGCGCAACTGTACATTCATGTCATGGATTCCACACCTCATAAGGTGCTGAAGTGAACCTCTACATTGGGACAATATTCTATCATTAATTTCAGTAGAAGTAAGATGAGAGTATATACAATCAAGTCTCTTTTTCTGAAGTAGACACCAATTAGCTACATTTTCTTTGGCAGGTTCGAAGTAATCATTCTCAAATTCCTCTCTTTTTGCAGTTTGCCATACCCTGGTGCCAAATTGAGCTTTAATTAATTCTTTCCATACACTCCAAGGATGTTCTCCAACAGCTTCACTTTTGGTCACAAACCAATCAGCTGCTACACCCTCAAAGAGTCTTGGCATCCTGGGAAGAGCTGCTTCCTCATCTGCTCTATAAGATTTGAGCATATGGTCAATACATTTTATGAAGGTAATGTGGTCATATTCTCCTTCACCATTGAATTTTGGCCAATCTTGGATTGGGGGCATTAGTTTATTAATAGCATTCATGTCCATGGTACGGTAAGGAGTTCCATTCCTTCCAAGTTCCATGGGGTTAATATTTTTTATTTCATCCTTCATGTAGGGGTTATTAAAAATAGGGGTGTTATGTGAGATATGAGGAGGCCTCTCTCTATTAATTTGTTGATGATGTAAGTTTGAAGTCTTCATGTTCTCAACATGTTTTTTAGGTTGTTTATGAGTATTTCTATCCATATTCTTGAGATTATCCAACTCCTTCCTCATGGATTCAAGTTGTGATAGAATCAATGCACAAGTAGTATCATTCTTATGTTCAGTATTAACTGACATCTCTTTGACTTCTTTGATGGATTTGTTAATTTCTTCTCTCTTAGTAATGGCATCTTGTTTTAAAGAGGACAGAATAAAATAAGTATTAATTTTTTGATCATCTTGAACACTTTTCATCATAAGAGCTACTTCTTTGCTTATTTCTTTTTGATTTTTCATATTTTCTTTAAGAATTCCAACATCTTTATAAATAACTGTTATCATATCACTATGATTTTCAGTCATTTCAATTGGCAAAAGTTTGTTCATTTGTTTAAGGACATGAAAAACTCTGTAATCAACATTTTTAATTGCAGTAAGAGAATTGTCTATTTTTTTACAAGATTTTGGAAATTTTGTTCAGAATTGCTATCAAAAGTAGAAAAATTGGTATTGATGGATTCAAGGGAGTCAAGAAGATCATGAGCAACTTTAAGGTCTAGTGGATGTTGTTGTAAATACTTGAAGCAATCTGGAGAAGTTCTGTGGTCTTCTTCCAGCGCGCTGGGTCTGAGAAATTGGCTGAGCTGGAGCTCAGCAATTTCCCTGAGTTCTTCTTCTTGAATTTCAAGACTTCCTTCTTGGGCGGCATGGGGAAGTGTCTTTTTTTCTCCTCCCACGGATTCCATCCCTTGACAAAATCTTCTATCTCTTTGTTGTCCATAAGTTTCTGGAGGGCCCTTTGACTCTCCTGAGCTGTGGTCAGTAAGACTCTGAGCTTGGTGGTAGGCCCTCTGCGCACAGCTACTAGGCTGCGCTTCCAGAGCGCAATGTGCTCTCTCACCCAGAGTTTGATCTGGTCCTCCTTTGAGAGGACCTGGATCTCCGGAGTGGATGGGTGTGTTGGGGTAGCTCCCAAGCATTTGGAGCCCTCGCCGTGTCCTTCTCCTGGTTCGGAGGAGGGACTGGCGTGTTGAAGGTGGTCTCTTGGGGAGCTGTAGCAGGCACCTTGCGCCAACGGTGGGCCAGCTACGCTACCCGTAGCGTTAGCGTAGCGTAGCGTTAGCTTATTAAGCTACGCTACATTAAAGCTACTGTTAGCGCCAAATTTTGACAACTAACGCTACAGGATTTTGCAAAAAAAGAAATGTAGCTTTAGCGTAGCGTTAGTTGTCCTCCCAAAAAGACAACTAACACTAACCAGATTTCTCGTTAGCGGTTTTGTAGCGGTGTTAGTTGCCAAAAAAGCTATGCTAACAAGTAGCGTAGCTTTTGAATCAGCTACGCTACCCTGTAGCGTAGCTTCAGCTACGCTAATGCTACATGTTAGCGTAGCTTCAGCTGCAAGGTGGCTGTATGAGCTATGCTAACCATTATGACATTGATTTTGGAAATGGAATTGGTCTGTAGCATGAGTTTGACTAGCACTAAGCCAACCAAGAAAAAACAAGTCAGTCAAAATATCAAAATAAAGTGGACATTCATTTTTTTTTTTCACTTTTTTTTAAAAAAAAAAAAATCTTTGTGCTTAGTAATAGAAAAGGGTTACTCACCGCAATCAAGCAGATATTGACCGTCAAGCCCAAGATGTAGCTGACCAGGGTGCTAGCAAATAAAGCCTTGGGCACCGTCGCAGCGGGGGTTCTAGTTTCCTCGGCAAGGTGTGCGGACGCTTCTGCGCCGAAGGCGAGGGAGACGAGGGAGGTGCCCATGAGGAAGACGAAGGCGTCGACGGCGGCGCCCTTCGATTTGAAGGTGGTATCGTTGTGGAAAGTCACCAGCATCTTGGCCAGGTATTTCGGCCCGTGATGTTGGTGGCCTGCCA
The DNA here is from genome assembly GCA_004348175.1 of Puccinia novopanici. Classification (NCBI taxonomy): domain Eukaryota; kingdom Fungi; phylum Basidiomycota; class Pucciniomycetes; order Pucciniales; family Pucciniaceae; genus Puccinia; species Puccinia novopanici. The sequence goes on from SMGU01010961.1 coordinate 4,686, forward strand.
GCCGCGGCCCCACGATCAGGCCGATGCATATCAGGACATACAGCACTATCGATAGCGCGCCAAGAATCTTCCACAGGCGTGGCGACCGGATCGGCGCCGTGCACAACAGCAGCCCACAAAGCAAAAGATGCCCCGCGTTCAGTAGGAACGTCTGCCATCCCGGCTCGATTATCCATGGCGCATAGAATCGGTTGATCACGCTCACCACCATTAGGGCTGGCATCCCATAGTCAACAAATTTGATCACTCCTTTCGAGCACAATAAAAACAAAACAAAACAAAAACTCAACTGCATTGGGATGTTAATGCAACTTGAACTACCACGTGGGCCACAAACAGCAACGTCCCAACTAGCCAACTAATGAATCTAGCCCAGTCCCTTAACTTAGGATTGGCGCGTGCCAATTTGAAAGTCCTAATCACAAGACGACAAGGAATATGGAGTGTTTGAGTATGAGGAGAAGCAGAGAGAGAGAGAGAGAGTATGGTGGATGGGGCTCACCAAGTTAACATGGCGCCAGCGACGGGATAGGCGGAGGCAATTTCAGCGACAACGGCGCTGAGACACAGGACGATAATCATGCCGAGGATGTAGCCCCAGAAGACGACACAAGGGCCGCCCCACTCCATGGCAGTGAGGATGCCCAAGAAGGCGCCAGGGATGGTGCCGATGTTCAAGGTGGAGAGGGAGAGGGAAGACCAGAAGTCCCAGTCCCTGCGGAGCTCTTGGTGATATCCCAGCCACGCAAGCTGGGCTTGGGTGTCGTTATCTGAGGAGCAGATGTTATGCGGAGAGCCAGCAGAGAATAGCGCGGGGGAAGGATTGTTGGGGTGCTGCATGAGTTGCGGCGCGGTGGTGGTGGCATCGACGCGCGGATCATGGGTGCTGCTGCTGGTATTGTATTGCTGAGACCTCAGGATTCCGACGGGAGTGATATGAGAGGCGCAATGGACATGATGCGAGTTGGGGGTGTCGAGGGACAAGGGAGGGAAGTCGAAGTCAGCCGGGGAGCGGACAATTTGGGAGCTGGTTGCGGTGACCAAAGGCTTCTCTGATGGCCCTGAGCCGGGCTTGATGAAGAAAGCCTTGGGATGTGAGTTCTTCTTATAATCACGGGTCTCCTTCTGTTTAAGGATGAGTTGTGCTAGGTTGGAGGAGCTGTGGGATGTGACGCTGGGGGCGGTACTGCTGCTGGTTTTGGTGTTGAGGTGAGGTTCTGCTGGCAGTCTTGGACGGGAGGGCAAGATGAATGAGGGAAAAGAGGCGGCAGAATTGGTGCCAATCTGTGAGGCCCCATCATCTCGTGGAGGAGGCCTTAATGAGGGGAAGGCTGCTGCACGGCGACGGAGCGTGAGGGTGATTTTTCATGGATGGATGATGACGACTGGCACGAGTCGAAGGAAGTCATACTTTTGGAAATGGTATGGCCAGCAGCTGTATATAAAAATAAATATTTATTTATCTAGTAAATACTTGGGAGGTTGTGCGGACCGGCGTAATTTTCTTCCAAGGAGCTGCTGGAAGACGGGATGGTCCAAGGGCAGTTGGCGGAAGCTACGATGATGTGCGTCGGTGTTTGGGTGTCGGGACGAATGGTGGAGTTTGGGTGTATAAGGACGTGTCGGTTTCTTTTTTTGTGCTTTTCTCCTGAGCAGTGCCAGATGGCAGCGTCTTCTTCTTCACTCTGCAGTAGTAGTCCTCGGCTATTCTTCGTCTTCCGAAGCACACAGGCACACTCACACAAGCATGCAACGCGTCGGCGGTGGAGGTAGTAGGGGTGAGGTTGGAAAACGTATAAAGGAGGGAAGATCTTGAATGCACAGGAAGAAGGACTTGAAGGCCAGTTGGTTGGGAGATGTGGGAGTGCTCAGTCACTTGTTATCCTTGGAAAGACAAACACCATGACCATGGAGCGCATATTGTTTTGTATCTTATATATCTAATGTTATATAACAACAGGCAAAATTCAAGATACAGGAGACCAACGATAAATTATGTCGAGGAGGACTTTTTTTTTTTGATCTGCTAAGTGTGCAGCAAAGCTTGTATAGCTCTCAGGTTTTTCGGAAACAAAATAAGGTGACATTTTTATTATAAGGCGACATTCTTTAAAAAAGATTAATGGGCCTTTATTTGCAGAGGGTATGCATATACAAAATGGGTGTTTACACTTGAGTCCGTCCAGAACTGATGATTTTTTCTTGGCGAGCCGAGATGGCTCGCGATGAGAGGAAGTTCTTGAGCTACACACTGCATGCTTTCTTGGAGTGATCCCCTTGCAGACCCTGAAGGAAGCTTCCCTGATGAGGAAGCCGCCGGGAGGAACTGGGGACAAGCTCCGAGGTGTCAAGAGAGCAGAAGGAAGTTGAGCGGCAATATGTCGAGATATATACATTTATTAATATTTACAATCGGTTTGTCTCCGACGCACTCACTCGCGTAAGAGCTGGACGTTTATTTTACAGCATCGGCTCAGGCAATATGAGATCAGCAGCGCAGGGATACACCACGGAAGCAACCGAACGTTCGGATGTGGTTGGGTCTGGGATGCGAGACGTTTTCCCATCCAATGCGGACGTCCGCCTCTCCCGTCGCCGCGTACATAACGTTTCCTTTGGATATAAAGTTTCGATGCCGGGTCACCAAACACATTGTAACTCAGTCAAAACATTTGTTGCGACTCATCATCCGCACAGGATTGATCCTCACTGGATGCATCTAATTTTGGCCAAATGGATGTGCACACGTTGTGAATGCGTGCGGAAGATTAATCAAAAACATTTGTGTGGGCGCTGTTTGCAGTCCACACGTGTGAACGTTTCTTGTACACAATTATACACAGTGAATGAACTCGATCAATTTTCATTTTGCCGCATTTTTGCAATCAGGCATCAAGAAATACAAGAGGAAAAGAAGAGTAACAGCAAAAGAAAATGGAAGGAGAGGAGTGTGAAATGAAAGAGTATCAACAAGAAATATGAGAAAGGATATAGAGCAGGAAATATTCAGCCACAGATCTACTGAGAGGTCAAGGCCTTCCAGGTGTTGCTTTTCTTTGGCTGTTAGGGTCTTCATCTTTGATTGGATTTGGCTTTGGTGGGGAGAGAAGTGTCTTGTGCACTCACATTGCTGACAATGTTTGCACTATTCCATAACTCTTGGTCTTTTTTGGGGGAATCAGACTTGCAAAGGCAGTTTGAAATGAGGCTCCTTGGTTTGGCAGGTGGCAAGTTGTCATCAATTTGATTCCAATCCTACTGTTATGGAGGTCACACTTTACCTTGCTAATAGTGAAAGTTGATTTAACACTTTGAGACTTTGAACCAGGCTTGCATTCATAGGCCTGGAGATCAGGTTTCAGCAGAATTTGACATATGTTTGAGCAGATAAAAATCCTTGGGGTCTGAGGGGTTTCAATGGTGTAGGACCATGTGGCTGATGGGATTAGCTGTGCTGTCATTTTGGAAGCCACTTCCTGAAGGCCTGTGAACATCATCATGAGGGCCACAGGCATCCATTCTTGTTCTGGATCTGTAATTGAAAGTATGTGCAACAGTCAATGGTGGTATTATAGCAAGAAATGAAACAGCTTACTTGAAACATTGTTGAACTGTCCCCAGACCTTTTCCCTGTTGTTAAGGTTATCCACAAGGGATTTGGCTCAGTCTTGGAGGACCAGCATGTCAGGCCTCTGGAGCTGTGAAGAGCCAACAACTGGCTGGATCAAACTCGCCCCATTGAGTCAGAAAGCTATCCAGTCAAGTTTTATTGGTGATCAACTTCATTTGGTGGTTCAAGGTGTCTGGTTGGTGCTGTGGGTTGTGTATCAATAAGGGGTTTGTCCTGGGTGGCTTTCCAGATGGAGTGTTGGATTGCCCAATGTGGCTATTGCTTATCTCATCACCATGAAAAACTAATGTCACTTGTTCAAAGGTCCTTTGTAACCCAGTATGTCGCTTGATAGCAAGTGACACTAGTTTTTTCATGGTGCATTGTCCCTGCTGGCAGACTGGTCTTGTCTGCAGGGGTGGGATTGTGTGGGGTGCTGGGCTTCTGGGGCAGCAGGAAATTTGTGTGGTATCCAAGTGGAGCTGATTCTTGAAGATGAGGTGGTCCCTGTGTGGCTGATGATCTTGTTTGATGCTATCCTAGTGTAGTTTGAGTTGGCTGATACCAGAATGGGATACATTTTGTTGGTGTAATGGGTGAACCTGCAATGATCTGGAAGGTCATTTGTCTTGGACTTGGAGAGTCAACAAAAACCCCCAAAAATGATATGAAAGAGAAACAACTCACTCACTAGCTCTTCTTGGGAAATCAGGTGCTGAGTCAATGCTGGGTGGTGTTAAGATTATCTGACATCATCATGGTTTTATTTTTATAGGTGTGAAATGTCACTGCTGCATGGAGCAGGGTGTGACTTGTCTCTGTTCAGTCACCTCTTGTGTTTGTGATTTCCAGTTTTCATTCTGAACTTGAATCATTTTCAACATATTAATTGATCTCAAAGGTTGACATCTATCCTGGAGAAACAATACCACATTTAAGTCCCTGTTTGTCAAATTCTGCTTCCTATCTCTTCTTTCAATATGATTGTTTGCAGTCGAAAAATGGAGATACCTGCTGAGTCATGCTGGACTCATGGACTATGATCAGCATGCTTGCTTTGCTGAAATTTTGGGCTGGCAGGGTTTGAAAAATTTCCCAAGGTGGCTGGGCCCATAAATACAAGTGTAGAATTTGTGTTAGTAAAAGATCAATGGAACCCAATAATATCCATGGTCACCTCAAGTCAAAAGGTCATTTGAACAAGATGTAGTAAATTGATTTGATGCACCAACAAATAAATAAATCAAATATTGACATGAAAGATCAAAAATTATTCAAATAATCTGATGAATAGTGATTTTCCTTCAAGAGCTTCCAATTCCTGAAAGATGAATTTTTTGTGGATATTGTTGAGAATGATCCCTCAGATTCTGATGATTATATTGAATTAAAATAAAAGACTTAGCAGAATATGCTGCCAGCTCATCTGAAGAATCCTTAAATGATCCATACAATTCTCAATTGAATTTTGAATATCCCTAGCAGGAAGCCTGTTGACTTGTGAAAATGCTGAATCTTCTCCTGAAAATCACTTATGTCACAGAATTTATTTGAATTCTAGCTGATTAAAAACATGAATTTATCACTGGTTAGAAGCCAAACAAAAGTGGACCTGAGCAGGCCAGCTCAATTGACTGAGAGCTGAGGGATCTGGAATTAAAGATGGGTGGTTGGGGTTAGGTGTTGGGTGTTAAGGGATTAGTGATTAGAGTTAGTTTTAGGAGGTTTTTTTTTTTTTAAAAAAAAAAACTCACAAAATGTGGCAAAAACCCCTTCTGGGGGTCAAAGGGTTAGGGGTTAGGTATTAGAGATTATAGGTAAGGTTTAGGGTGAGAAGCATATTTTAATAAAATATTCAAAAGGAGGCATATCCCTTTCTTCCCAGTTTCTTACAAATCTGACCAATTTTGCATACATTATCTATAAGCAAAATATTCTCAAAATTGGAAAAAGCTGGGTGGGAAGGTTTGCTACATAAAAATAGAAAAAAAAAAAAATAGAAAAAAAAGCAATTTTTCCAGCTAACTCAACTCACATTGCCACTAGAGCTGAATTATCTGGAAGAACCTGCAGGAGCTGGTGCACTCTGCTCAGTTTTTTTTTTTTTTGGATTATAAACAATGTTTTTTTTTTTTTTTTTTTTTTCATTGGCTAGAAGCCAAAGATTTCAAATGAAAAAATTCTGAAAATACATCAAATAACCATGCCAAAAGTGAGGGGAATAGAGGCCAGGTGAAATTAAGTTAACTCCATAAGTAATTCAGGCCATACACTCATTAAAGAGTGATATGATGCCATGATAAGGACAAAGGGCCATTGTTATAATTTCGGATGATCACTCAAGTAATTCTGGAGTTTCAATGGATGTTACTTAATTTCACCTGACATGTATTCCCCTCACTTTTGACATGCTGAATGATTAAAATTGGAATGTGGTTTCACTGGCTTGCACTTGGTACTATTTTCCAAACAAAGAGGTGAGCTCTTTTCAATTATCTTGAAAACTCTGAATCATATCTCATTGGTTCTGTTATTTATTCACACGTTGATTAATAATGTTTATTATATTCTTTTGGGGGAAAGCACACATCAGTATCTTCTGGGGTGCCTAAATTCATGTCAATTATATAACTCCATGTCCAGGTCTATGTATGAACATCTCTCACCACCCCAAAAAAGGTGGCAATGTGTGCAAATTGCCATGCTATAACATTTTTCTAATTTTACTGTAACATCCCTCAAGCATTAATTGTACATGTTATATACATAATTCTAACTAAATTATTACAATGATACCCACTGTGGTAAAAAGGGTTTAAATATGTGCCTATCTCTTACCAAGGAACAAAGGGATCCCTTTGTTACCTGGGGGTCAATGGGCACCTACTACTATTTTTTTTCTTGGTGACTGGTAATACTGGCATAAATTAATTAAATTGGTAATACTGTCACAAAAACTAGGTTATAGTTTAATATAGTATTGTAAAACAAAGGTTAAACCTGAGTTATACCTGGGTAAGAGCAATGTTTTAATCAAGGCAATGTGCACGCATTGCCTTCCTTTTGGGGGTGGTGTCTGGTGAATATTATTTGAATAGAATTTTATTCTTCCATGGTGGGGATCCATAAGAAGGCAAAATATATTCTTACTTCAATCCTAAAATTGGAATTAAGAGAGAAGGAAAGTGTTCTATGCAAAAATAAATTTACACTTAGTTTGAATAATATAATAGGAAGTGTAAGTTTTCCCAATTTAATATGCTAATCAGTCTTATTGGTTTCCATGACATTTTATTTAATGAAAAAATTTGAGAATATACAGGATATTTCCAATCCTTATTCTGTCAATCATTTATAATTTCATCCACATTATCCAAGGCTGAATAACATTCATGCCTTATACCAAAGTGAAAAGTTGAGAGAAGGCATGAATCCAGCCCACCAAGTGCAGATGATTGTGTATGAAGGCAAATTTTTTATATTTTTGAGCCTGTGGTTTTGTGTAGGACAAGTGATGAAATAGTTATTCCTATTTTCTATTAAAAACATCATGGCACCCTGTTTGCTAAATTCATTAGACCAAGATAGGCTCCAGTTCTTGGTAACCCAGAAGGGTCCGGTAATTTTGAATTTTAAATTCCAGTAAATATTAATTTCACTTGCAAAGATTTGATACAAGTGGTGGTACCTCTTTTTTACAAGATATACTCAGACATAAGAATTTTTACTGGTGATCTTTATTTGCAGACATGCAGACAATACATGATTATTAAGTGAGGTTTCATTTCAGCTTGATACTTTGAAGAGACAAGCCAAAATAACCAACAGATACAAATATAATAACAGATAAAATGAAAATAACAAATCATTAACAAATACAAAGGAAATAGAAAAATAAGTGAAATAAATAACAATATTAAACAAAAACTTACATTTGGTGAAAAAAAATCAGTAAATATTATTGCACCAATGAATTCTGCGTGTAAAATAACCCAGGTTCACTCCCTACAAGTATAATCATAGGAGTAACCCTTCACCTCTTTTATCATAATAAGAAATAACTACTTTAACAAATTAATTAGACATACATGAATGTCAAAACAATGGAAGGACATTACATAGACAGGTGAAAGCCTTCCAGAAACTAAAGGGGAAATCATAGAAACATGTTTAGACATCCTTGGAAACATGTGGCACATTCTACAGAATCACCACAGGTCTCTATAACTCCAAATGTGCCACATTACATCATAAATATAAATATTATACTAGCCTAGTAATAATCACTTCTAGGGCCACTTGGAAGCTCCCAAAAGTTTCAAAAATACTCAAATAGAAGAATAACAAGCCAACCCATGCAATCAGCCACATGGTGTGACAAGCCACGCCATGTGACACACCATATGACACAATAAGCCAATATTGAGTTAAATAAATGCTAAATATCTATACATGTGGTCACTAGGGGAGTTCAAAACACGCTGGGATACCTATGAGTTTGTCCCAAATGCCCCAGAACAGACTTAAAAGCACCCCTTTCCTCCCCTTTTGGCCATTCCCCAGCTTATTCCAGCCTACAACTTATTCAGTACTTGCCATCAGTTGCCAACAACCAGTGCCCAGCCTTATAAGCTTCATCAGTGAGTCTCTGCCCTTTTCTCTTTGTTACAAAAGCACCTCCAACCATCCCTTCCAACCAAATGGCCCTTTTGTGCAAGGATTATTCCTGCAGGAATTATTATATATCATAATTCCTGCCACCCTTAATCCTTTATTATCCCCTGGGAACCTAAAAACCCCTTTTCTACAGGCCCCAGTTTTCCAAAACACCCCCTGTTACCCAGGTCTTGGCTCCAGACGAAATCTTAAACACCCCCACTTGCAGGTCCCTCTGTTTTTTCTTACTTTTGTCCATTTTTGACACTTCTTTCTTTTTTTAGTAATATACAAAACCCCTCAAAAAATTATTAAATGAGTCCAAAAACCAAAATAATATAATTCTTTTATTTTTTACATATTTTTTGTGCCCCTTGTAGCTATAGGAATATTGTTCCTGGCATCAAGGGTGCTCACATTTCAACTATTGTATGCTGGCAAACAAATCAGGCAATATTAAATCATTTTGTTCCATTGATTTTTAGGTAGTGGGAATAGAAATAAACCACATATAATTCCCATCCCAAATCCTGGGAAGACTCAAGCACACAGGAAAATTATATTTCATATCCATATCACTTTATATGCACATGAAACCTCTGGAAATATATCAAAACAATGGAATAAGCATGTATTGTATTGCCTTCATTTAAGTGGTCTCTCCCCTCCCATGACAAACTACAGTTACACTCCTACCCAGGCAAATCTTGTGGGAAGACCACCCTGCCAAGGAATGGAAGACATGAAGGAAGAAAAATATCAGACCACATAAAAAACAGCAATAACAACAGCCAATTATTGAACACATTCTCACATTCCACAGTAAAGTGGAATGAGTATCATTTTAATTCTCAGATCATACCAATATCTATTGAATCAATGGCTAATGCATTAAAACAAGGCTTAAAAGCATGGCAAAAAAAAGATGTTGAAAAACCAGATAATTTAACTCCATTTGAATTTCATCTCCCATAAAAACTTGAAAGCCTCAAGTATCCTCACATTCCCCTGAATAAAACATGATTGTGGAGAATTGTTCACCCAAATTTTGATCAGGGTTGATGGAGAGTTGATTAAAATTTCACAGATTTGATTGAAGCTGACTTAATTTGCTCTCAAAGAACTCTTGATTGTGGAGAAAATATTTTCTGCTGTGTGAAAATTTGATTTTAGATTGTGATGCTTTGATTTTAGGTCAAGAACATCAAGGAAGTACATCCTTTTCATGCCTTTCAGAGCAATCAAGGCATAGATTCTGTTGCCAGAATTATTGGTCCTGCCATTGAAGGAAAGTTTAAGTTGTTTCTATTCCTTGAGCTTCTCAATAATCTTGACTTCATGCCTGGCATGTACCATTGGCAACATCTTCTCCATCATCTGAGCATGGCAAGGTAACTTGTACAGAGGAAGTACTAGTTTGGACTGGTATTCCTGGAAATATGGATTGTCAAGAAATCTCAAAGGTATATTTGAGCTAAGGAGTGATTTCAGAAGCAGTTTGTGTAGCTGGAAAACCTTCTCATTCATCCTTTCTTGAAAATATGGCTTGACAGAAGTTATTTGGCTAGAGGAGTTGCTGGGTAAAATGGAAACAGAAATATATTGGTGGTCTTCATTGTCAGAGGTTTCTGTTCTTGTTGAACTAGTTGGACCCTTGCCCTTCAACACTTCTTGAATGTAAACCGTTTTTTTCTCTGAAGAAATATTTGGACAAGAGTTCTTAATATGGGAGAAGAGCTGGGTTGGCTTTGCTTTGCTTGGGTGAACACCTTCTAACAGTAGGTGCACTTAGCTTGCTGCCTTCAAGATTGATCCTTGCATAAATTAGACATTAGGATGGTTCACATAGGGAAATTTTAACCTTGCTGATTTTATAAATCAGCAAGCATCCCCTGCAAAATTGGCTGGTGTATTGGATTATGGTTTATGCACTTTTTGCTGATTATAGCCTGTGTGAACTGTGCTATAAAAATCTGGTCCTCTGCAAGCCATGCAACTCTGTTGGCTTAGCCCAATCCAGTGACTCAGAGCTAGATCCATCTCTGATTGGGGGCATGATAAGGAAGGAATAGCAAACAAAGATAAAGAAATGGCTGAGGCGGTGCAGCTACTGTAGGTACGTACGGTACCAACTCATCAAGCCTTGCATTCAAGTCATGCTGACCCCAAGTCCTCGCAAGTCTACCTCTCCTCTGAAGCGGTGGAGTCCGGAGGATTTAAAGTGGTAGTTGCTTCGCCGCAGCAGGGAATAGGTCTTCTCGACGACGCAGGCTGAATAGTTTGCAGTAGGAGAACAGGAAGCAGTGACGATGAACTGCGAAGAAACACATCAGAAGCAGACGAGCGAGGAAGGAGAACGACTGCATGCGATCTGCGCAAGACGGGCCGTCTACGATCTCAAGCTGCTGCTCAAGCAACACGCGCTCTTCGATCCCAAGTGTCCCTTGATAACCACATCCGGCTCCTCCATCCGTCCTCCCCGTCCGACCACAACCACCAGCCGTCTGTCAAGATCCCAACCACCTTGACCCGACTGGCCCCATCCTTGGCTGCCGAAGATCATGGTGAAATCTTGCCTATCAACCATCCCTCCTTCGACCTCCCTGAAGACTTGATCCACCCCGCCTCCGCCCTTGTGGCTGGCTTCCAATGGATCCCTGCAAGGCACCACGACACATCGCGCAAACAGCAGTCAGCCTCACCCCTCATCAGAGCCGTGCACGGATTCTTCGACCCGCAAACCGCCGCCGGCTTAGTTTCTGGGCTCCCTAAATGGGAGCTCTACGACGACTTTGTGCTCTTCCAGCCAAATGCATTCCTGTCGGCCAGGTTCTCGGATCTTCTGGTGGGCCCCCGAGGGCGGGAGTTCTTCGCGACGGTTGCGGCCGAGTTTCGGGTCTCGCACGTCGCGAGAAAGGGGCTGATCGAGCGGGATGATGTCTCGCGCCGGCCGCGCCTAGAGCCGCTGCACGGGGAGTTCAGACGATCTGAGGAGGAGTTGCAGAAGGCGGATGGTCGAAACAAGTTTGAGGACGTGTTCTGGACGGGCACGGGTTTCCCGACTGTGCAAGGGGTGGTGAGGTATGTGTGGGCACGAGCGAGACGATGTACAGTCGTGGGAACAGCCCGGAGAAGCGCCGGATCGCCGGCCTCAGTAATGTCGCGGGGTCCGTGGTGGTGGACATGTGCTGTGGCATTGGCTTCTTCGTCTTCCCGTATCTGCTCGCCGGTGCCGCACAGGTCATTGGCTGCGAGATCTCGCCGTGGGCCGTCGAGGGCCTCCGACGCGGCGCGATCGCGAACGGCGTCTCGTACCAGATCCTGGACCCGCAGGCCGCCGATCTCACATGCATCAGGACCCCTTCTGCCGCCCGGCTGCTGATCTTCCCGGGAGGAACGAGCTTGCGGTGCCCGTCTACCGCCACAGAGCCACCCATGTCAACCTGGGCCTGTTGCCCAGCTCGCTTGAGTTCCTGCCCCAGGCCGTCCAGGCCCTCCGGCCGCAAGGCGGCTGGCTCCACATCCATGGCGAGCTCGCCGTCCCGGGTGGGCCTCCGGTAGGCTCACCGCCGCTCAGCGTTGGGCCGCGATGCTCCAGCAACTCGTCCTTCGCCATCGTCGCCAATCCGCTACCGTCGTCGACATCCACTGGATCAAGTCCATCGGCCCCGCTAAGGTCCATCTCGTCGTCGAACTGCACGTCGGCCCAGAACAGACTCTCAGTAAAAGCACCCTACACATAATTCTCTGCAGGCTTTTTATATACCGATTTTTTTTCCCTCCATCCACTGTTATTCAACCTGCTCACGGTTTGAATAACTGTAATACTCTTAAAATCGTATCACCCAGAAATAACGTTGATCCCATAAAGCAAGAATCACCCTTGTGACGAGCCGCCCATTCCAGGATTGTACAGTGAGAAGATTTTGACAGCAGCTAAACGACTGAGAAACAAGGCCGGTGTATCTCAAGATGTTGAAAGGGGGAAGAGAGAAGATTTCGACGGCTTGACATGGATACGAGCGGCGGACGACAGGGCGGGGGAGTCTTGTCCACATCATTCCACCAACCACGCACATACGCTCCTACATCGGTCGGGCATTGGGCGCTGGGCACATGCACCGAAGATCTAAAAAAATTTCTTCATATTTGTCCAGACCGAACGCGCTTGGAATACCTCGCTCTTGTTTCAATAACAGCCGGGCCATTGTCATCACGATGGTAGGTTTTTTTTTAAAAAAAAAAAAAAAAAAAAAAAGAAAGAAAGAAAGAAAGAAAAATGCGCGCATGTGTCGGTGGTCCATCTGGATGGTTTTGTGTCCTTGTGCTGACTCTTCCTGCGGTCCAGGGGCTTTCTTGTCCCCCCCCCCACTGCTTGTCGGTCAGAGTAAGCCGCAGGACACCGCCCGACACATGGAGCTGGTGCTCTCAGTCCCAGCGCCACTTCCAGCCTCCGCCGCGCTGGCTTCCTCCTGTCTCTCACATACCCTCTTGCAGCCATAGAAACACACCGTGGGTCTTGAAGAGGCTGGTGCCAGCTGGCTATGTGCGCGTTATTCCAGTACGAATTTGGAGGTAGTATCTGAACCCCAGCAATGTAGAGCGTTCAGCCCACCATTTACAAGGAATAAGAATTCCCAACTGGGACGGTGCTCCCAACCAAATGACATCACATTCTTACAGCCAGACAAGGCACAAGAGGCCGTCTGATTTATGAGTCCGTATTTCTATCAGTCAATCTGCATACTTGTTCATCTAGCTGAATAGAAGGCTTTGAGAAGCAGTCTCCCCCGCTCATGATCTTCCGGCGCGTCTCCGTGCTCTTCTAGGCTTGCCATATAGAGCTATGTAGGAGGATGCAGGGCGGGACTAGCCGGCCGGATATTCCCCTGGGGATGGTAGCCGGATGCGGGACGTGTGTTACATACTATGAGAGAGATCTGTATGAATATGCAGGAATGTGAGTGTGGCTTTGGCCAGGACCCAGTGAGCCTCCCTAGAGGGTGGTGGTTGGAAAAGGTATGGAAAAATCACAACATTGACAGAATGGTGCCCTTCAATAAGGTCTCAATTCACCATTTCTGCTGGAATCATGCTTTTTAGGCATGGGAAACAGGTCAACTTGGCATAAACTATCATAACCTAATATGTTCCAGGGGCTTTCTTGGGTTTTCTACTGTTTTGGACTTAGCTAGTCAAATTCCTGCCTCAGCCGCATCTCAAAACAGGTATTTATGGGTCTAAAATCAGGTATGAGTTGTGGCCAGAATCCGCTTTTTTCAACACCCCCCTCTGGGGGCTGCTTCCCAGTGTGGAACTCCTGAGGGACAAATAATAATAGTGGGTAAAGATCCTCTGGGGGAAATCACTCGCTAAATAGGTGAAAGCTATTGCACCTGACAGATTGTGTGAAAGACCTGCCCTCTAATAGCCGCTATTTGGGTGCTACATTTAGTGCAGTGGCCTTTTTTTTGGGGCCATTACTGGTAGCATAAGTGGGGTTTTTCTGACACTACAATATTTTAGCTGTAGCGTAGCAGAAAATCCCAGGAAAGGCTTCCAGGTAGTGTTAGCAGGAAAAAAATTACTACGCTAGTGGTTAGCATGGTGGGTTGCCTGCTACTTTTCTTTTGCCCCCTGGTAGCGTAGCTGGGTTCCACTATGCTAGGCTAAACTAAGGCTGTAGTGGTGATAGCACTTTCCCAAGAAGAATTCCTCCTGGGCAAAGAGGTGACTGACCTCTTTGCCTGGGAGGTGTGTTAGCATAAAAAATGATACACTAAAATTTAGCATAGTGTTTTTCTTCTCATCCTGAAGATCAGGTAGCCTTAGCAGCAGTTTTCTAACAGCCGCTAATGCTAACAGGGAATTTTTTTTTTTTGTAGTGTTAGCAGGAAAAAAAGGCCTGCTACACTAAAAATAACCATAGTGTAGCTTAAAAAAGATAACATTATGCTATACTAGACCTACTGTTAGTGTAGCCAGCCCAGCATTGATAATAATAATACACAAATACAAGGAATCTTGAATCAACATTTAAGTAGAGATGGCTGATTTCAAGATAGATTTACTATGTATAGTAGCCTCTATCAGACCTATATCACCCTAATCAATATTCTAGCAGAACTTTTAAAACTTAATATGATGGATAAACAACCCAGTGGGATTCCATATGTGCAACCTCAAGACTAATACTAATACTACGGTGTGGGACTCCTGTGGGACAAATAAGAATATTTGGTAAAGATCCTTTGAGGGGGAAATCAATTGATAAACTAAGTAAAGCTAACACAACTGACGGGTGGTTTGAAAGACCTGCCCCTCTAATAGTACTACACAAATATAAGGAATCTTGAATCAATATTTAAATATAGATGGCTGATTACAAGACAGAGTTACTATGTATAGTAGCCTCTATCAGACCTAGATCACCTTATTCAACACTCTAACAGACCTAACACAAACTCCTGATGATGGATAATAACCAGTGGGATTTAGTATATATATAAAGACTAACTACTACTACTACTATCTCTTGTTGTTGATTCTTCTTCTTGTTGGTGATATTCTACTACTACTACTATCTTTAAAGTTGACTCTAACACTACCACTACTAACAGACACTACTACTACTAACAGTCACTACTACTACTAACAGACACTACTACTACTAACAAACAAACCACTAAAGCTACTAACTGGTAGATCAGGACAAACTCTTTATCTGAAAGGTCAGTGAGGAAAAGGTTGGATTGAGGGGGGAAGCCCTTCTTTTATATTGAAGAGTGAGGGATTTTTGCTGCAGGGAGAGCTCCATGAGGGATTTTTGCTGGTCATGTTCTACTTGAAACATGTTTAAGCACAGCATGATGTCATATTCTGCACAGCATGATGTCATATTCTGCACAGCATGATGTCACACATGCTTCACAAGTGCTTCATCATGTGCCAGAACATTCCAAAGCACCTACAGAACAATACATGTTACCCTGGTACTTGTTTCAAGCCGGGTACCTGCATTTGGTCCTGTGTCTTGTTTCATACCTCAAACACCTCCTTGCTGCTGAAACACTCCACCACAATCCTCCTCATCCAATCTTCAGGGTCTCAGCCTCTCTTACCACTTTCCTCCTTCCTCCCTTTTTCCTCCTCACATAATTATTTCCTTCTGCCACTCCCCCCAATCCATGTAATTGTTGTCCATATGTAGTGTATATATCCTAGCCCAGCCATGATAACACTTCCTCCTCTTGTAAAGAATGTCCTGTGCATGTACTCATCTGTGCACAATACCTCTGCCATGTGCTTTTGGCATTGTAACGCAAATGGAACACCACAATGGCTACACCAATGACTATAGATGCTACCACTATCTAATGTTATACTAACAGTGGGCTATTTGTGGTAAATATTTTGATGATTAATTGATTGCTAAGATATTTTTGAAGCACTCAAATCACTTCATAACTCCTATTTTTGTTACTAATATTACTATTACTACTACTATCTCTGATCCATTACTGATAATTTTTGTTTTAATCTACTCCTACCACTCAACCTTGACAGGAAAGATTCTTTGATGCTAACACTACTCTACTAGCTAACTAACCACTAACCTCAAGCTACTAAATGGTAGATCAGTACAGACTCTGGTAGGTTGATGTGTCTGTTTGGTAAGAGGGATTCTGGCTGGGAGAGGCCCTCCTTTATATTGAAGAGTGAGGGATCTTTGTGGTAGTAGATCAGGACTGCAGAATCCTCAGGTGATCTTTTGCCATGTCACCAATGGTGGGCTGCTACGCTACACTATGATGAACTACACTACATGGCCAATAACTGTTAGCATAGCACTTATTTTTATTCTTCCACATTTTTTTAGCCTTAGTTGTAATTTATTCTGATAAATAACAGTTAGCATTGGTAGGACATTTTTCTTTAAAATTTTCTGTAGTGTTAGTTGAAATATTTCCACTACACTAACAGTTGTGTGCTTTGATCCACATGTTGAGCCACTGACTTGTCAAGTCAAGTCAGAAGAACCCAGCTGTCCTCTTCACCAGTGTGGATGTATTTCGGGGGGCTCATGGGTGTCTCCCACTCCACACTCCACAGCATTTGAAGAGAACTAACCATCCAGATGATGTTCTCCAAAAAACAAAATGTAATATACAACTCTAATGATCCCTCTCATGTTTCATGTGCCATTGTTTTTTCTCTTGTGAGTCTGCTTCCATGCCCATGTCTTGGTGCAAGACTTCTGCAAGGAAAGTGACAATGGCTGCTGAGGCCCGCGAACTGGGGAGCCCGGTTTTGCAGGCCAAGAGATGCTGATAGTTCAGATTCTCAGGTATTATGTTCACCAATCAAATCAAGATCCTTCAGGAGGAGCAACAACAATTACTATAGATGTACATTCAATCAAGAAAAACATAATTTAAGGAAGCAGCAATGCCTTTATAACAGTAGGTCTGGGACACTTCAGGAAGTCAAGGAAAAAGTGACGACCAAATCCCAAGACAAAGGGGGAAGGGGATCAAGCCCTTTTACGCTGTCGACCAGTTTGTAAGAATTTTTGGCCTTTCCTTCGGCGGTGCATTGTGGGCAATACCACTTGCCATCGGCGTCTCCTTGAGCCCAAACAAGAGACATGGAACCACTCGTATTGACAGGTTTGTTGTCACATCCAATCATCTAAACCCAGCCAAAGCGCAAGAAAATAAGCAAAAAAATTAAGCGCAAAAAAAAAAAAAAAAAAGAGAATGACGACGATCGGTATGGAGGATAACGTACTTCGCCGTATGAAACCTTTTGGCAAAAGCAATAGAGCGTCGTATCGTCCTCCTGCATTGCTTCTTCTCCTCGTCC
>SMGU01010962.1:0-20760 GCA_004348175.1 Puccinia novopanici
TAATATGAACTAGAGCAGATGGTGACTGATGGCCGATTCTTGGAGCCGTTCCAATGCCAGAGTCGAGGCGCGCCGGTTGAGGGGGGGACGATTGTCTCTAGCCCCTCAGCAAGACTGGTGCCACACAAGAAAAGGAAGAGCGTCAGGTGGCCATTGAGACCTCCATAAAATGATATTCTCTCACATGCCGGGCTCAGAATTGAGGCTGCATATGGCGGGCCTATTGCCATAAGCAAGGCTGCAAGATGGGCAGAAACAAACTGGGATGTACACGTCGGTGTCCAGAATGGAAACCAGGCGCAGCTAAGTGTGACCCCCGGCCCCAAATTGTGAGGAAGCGTTAAACAGCGGCATGTTCACCTGCTCAGATTTACTCCGCGCAAGTCTTTGTCTGTAACTATGGCGAGCAAAGCGCTACTACAGACATTAAAAAGCGCCCGGTCATGAGACGGCCGAGTAGTGTTATTCCGCATCAACAAGTAAGTACCTGCTAGGATGTGGCCGCAAGGAGGCAGGCCAGCCAGTAGCAGCAGAGAGGGCATGTCAAAACACTCGTGTCCATCATAAATATGTTTTATTATGAGCCTCATAATGGGCAGGTTGTGCTCTACATTTGAAGCTCCGGACGGGAGGTCTGATGGTTTAGCGTCGATGTACCACTATCACGTCCCCTCTGGGACGGGAGGGCGCGGGGAAGAGGCATTATTGCGAGAGACGTCGCGAAGAATTGAATCGAACTCCGGATTGGTTAGACCGGGGGAAGAATCATGTTGGTGGTGGCAAGCTGAGAGTACGTATAGAAAATTTTTAAGGACTCCCATAGAAAGAGAGTGGAGCAAGCATGTGATCGTGCTGGTCCCGCGCAGGACATGTGCGCATGCTTGATGGAGAGCAAGTTCCAGAAGCTTTGGGGAAATGCTTTCATGATCAGGAGTCTGTGTCAAAAAGTTGATGCCCATGTTCCAGCGACGCTATATTGGAAGAGCAAGCTATTCCTAAGTTTGACTCAAGGAACTTGGTCCTTTTTAAGCTGCTGCCTGCAGTCCTCCTTCTGACATGCCCAAGTCATCCGCGCGTCCTATCTCATCATGATGAACTCTCTCTGCTGGCCTTCCCTTGTCTGCGCTCTTTTGCTGGGCTCATGATGAGGGATGAGTGGATCAGTCTCGGAGACACCCACAATTTATTACGTATTTCTCTGCCATCTTTAACTTGGCAACAAAAACTGGTTCTCTAACGCGCCCCTAATTATACCTAGGCATCCTGACCAAGGGGAGAGCTGTCAACGTATAAAAATAATATAACCCTTTTGTTCCTCAAGTTGTATGATATGTAACTACAGATTTCAAGACCCGGCATTCAAAGCCCTACAGCTCTTGAGGCGAGTTATTGATGGAAAGAAATCTCTTGGCAATATTAATCCGGCCAGGAAGTTGGGCCTATCTTACAAGGCTCATGTGGTACAACTTCCCGGCGTGTCGCTCTGACTACGACAGCTCTCCCCCTGGGCATGTGACCATCAGGATCGAGGATTATGTTACGCGCTCGGCCAGATCAGAGCAAAACGCAGGCATGAAGCAGCAGCATGTCAGCAATCGATGGCGGAAACACCATCGATAGGCTAGAGAGTCAACCGGCCATCTTCGCGTTTGTCGTGCTCCTTCGTACCTGTTGTCTACGCCGGAAGCACGCAGCTCCGTTTGTCTTATCAGCAGACTCGCTGGCAGACTACTTACTGGACATGAAATCTCGTCTCGTTATTATCCTTTTGTTTTGAAGTCATCACCTCAAGTACAGCATCGCCTCGACCACACACGCACCGGTCCTTGTCTTATCATAATTTTATCGGAACCGTCGGAAGGCTAGCAAAACACTCCAGAAAGTCGTAGGCCATCCCAAGCGCTCTCTTAGACCCGGCCGTCTGATCCCATCCATCGTGGTGTACTTCCACCTGGCCTCATTGGCTCCATCTGCCCCCCCCCTCCCTTTTCTGTTCTTCCTCGACTCTCCACCACTGCCAGCCAGTGTCCCTAGAACCCAATCTGCCCTGAAGATCCCTCCACAGTCATAGTTACCAGCTTCTGGAGGAGTACACCCGACTCTGCGGCTCTTGATTGCTCCTCGCTTGATCGAGACGCCATCGTGCCTCTCCCACTGGATCTCTTCTCAACGTGCCTCTTCGTCACGCACGCCCGTAATAGCCATAGACACAAGAATATAAATATATAGAGATCCAAAAAAGGCTCGATCCCAACGTCCGGCCCGGCTTCCTCGGCTCTACCCTCTCCCATAATCATCACAAGCCCCTCCATCACACCACTCGGTTATTTCTAGCCCTACATCCCTTTCACATTTTTCCGGTTCTTGGATGGTTCACCCATGCAGGTATTGCTGCTAGCTGGCACTAGTGACCATCGAGATCAAATACAATAATAAGCAAATAGATAATAATAAATATGTTATATACGCATGGATCATAGAATACCTAATGATAATCATCAGCCTTTGTCCACCTATTTATGTAGATCTGACCTTTCTTTTCATCAAGACTAGCGGTTAATATTCTATCATCACAGCCGGGATATCCCTCTTTGTGGGCGCGCAAACTCGGCTCAACAAGTCCACATCATCAACATCGTCATCTTTTTTTTTATAGCATTTTCTTGGCATTCGTCTCGTCAATCGACCCACCCCGTAACACGTCACCTTCGACCATCTGATAGACCCTAGTACAACGCCGCTGCTGCCTTCGCACCCCAACCAACCCCCCCACTCCAGCCACCTGCTCGTCGCCCCTTTGTTTTTTCAAGGTCGAACCCTACCCTTCAGACAACGTGTAAAAAGCCTCACGCCCTTCTCACCACCAACGCTCTATAAGCTCCCTCAGTTTGGCTATCCCGAGCCGGCCGAGCCAACGTGCTTATAATCCGACCCCATCTCCTTCCACGGAGGCTTCCCCCGGTACTCGCCCTCCTTGCTGCACCCTCCACATTCATAATTTCTAGGCTTCTCTTTCTTGGCAAGCCCGGTCATCACCCCAAAGCCTCGGCCACCCGCCCCTGGCAGTGCTTCAAAGAAGCGATCCGAGCCCTCCTTACAAGCTCCCCTCAGCGCCATCATTAAACCTGGTCAAGTAGGCTCGACTCTAGCCAGCACACATATACACTCTCTTCTTGTAAGTATTCCCAACATCCACTGCACTTCCTCACCCATCTCGTTGTTGCCGGCCAGCCTGACCTCGAGTCCCACACTAGGCCACACACCCCCAACTTCTCACCCGCCGGAGCTGCCGCCAAAGCACACGAGTCCAAGTCAGACTGGCGGCGCCATCTGCAAAGTATATAAAAACCTAGACAGCTGCATTTTGTAACAGAAATTATTGTAGTACGACAGCCACTCAGTACCATCACGACCTTGAAAGCAAGGTCCACTCCTCTTGAAAGAACAGAAAAAAAGAAAAAAAAGTGTTGGTGAGTTTTACATTTTAATCATGGCTGTGGTTTTCGTTCGAGTGTTTGCTCGGCCCCAAACATGGCGTCTTCCGTTGTTGTCTTGTGTCTTCTCTCTCTCTCACTCTTTAAGCACTGCCGCTGCTACTGTGACCAAGTCATGCGTCAGACGCTCTTCCGGGTTAGCCGTCCCATGCGGCGGCGGATCCCGCATGCCTGAAAACGCCGCGATGGCTGTGTGGGCATCAGAAGGTGGTTGATCGCGCGCCTCGATCACCGCGCTCTAATATACACTCCATTTGTTGACAACTTTTCTTTCCCTTAAAAGGAGGGCTTACCTATCTCTTGTTATAGAGTCCTATTACATAGGCTCGCGGGAGGGCGGCTCGATTCTCCGTCCGAGTTCCACACATCATATCTGATGGTCGCTGGATCCCCGGGCCGATGGAGGGAGAGGATGCCTTTTCTGGACACATCGTATCTTGATCGCGACAAGGAAAAAAACGCCTTTTCTTCTCGCAGCCTACATATATTTATATTCATGTGACCAGCGAATGTTGCGCCCATTTCTGTGGCTGTTTCTCGGCCCCTGCAGGCTTTTCCCCGGCCGCGCTTTTCCGTCATCATCATTCCTGATCAGTTCGACTGAGGGGGGAGACGTTCAGCGACACAAACAGCGACGTAGATCCATGCAGAAGGAGAGGGTGCCCAGCGTCGAGTAGATGATGATGAGCACGGCCGGCAATCGACTTGCTGCCTGCTGAGGAGCTAATGGGTGCATAGCCCTGACCCCCCCGGCAGCACGGATTGGATCGCAGAAATATATCTACACTATATACACTGCCCCCGTCCCTCTCCGCCCCACGTTGCACACGCTATCCGGGCCGCGTGGCGAGAGCATGGATTGTCTCTCTCTTCTCCTGTGTGTCTTCTTGGCTGTCGACATGCAACATTGCTGGATCGGGCTGCCGCACTCACTCGCACCAAGAGTCTATAGTGTTGGGCTGTCATAAGCCAGCGCGGCATGGATCTCTGATCCTTGCTTTCGCTCCTTCCCTTTTCGGGCATTTCCTGCTCTGATGTGTGCATCTCGTCTAGTCTCCCGCTCGGAGCCTCAATCGACGCCTGCAATCTGCCTCCCTCATCTTCCACTCTTTCTCCCCCCCCATCTTGATATCCTTCTATATTGACATAGACGCCAAGACCCAGGGGCTTGGTAGATCTTAAGGGAGCTTTCTTTGTTCCCTCTTACATAAGATGATGATTTCTTTGGCGTGGAAGAGAGCTTAAGGATTGAGAAGACTTGAGAGAAAGAGGCAAAGATCTCCCCAGACGCGAGCCTCCCCCCCTCCTATATAGTACAAAATAAATAATAGCTCCTTCCTGGCCGACAGTGGACGCAGTAATTATAGCTGGGGTGTTTCTCGGCACAACCTTCTGATCTTGCACCGACAAACAGCGTGTTATAGTGCTGTGCCTCCGAAGTCTAGTGGTGTTCCGACTTGGCATCATTTTCCTGCAACCTTGAGCGGCCTCGTCTCTCTACATCAACACACTCCACTCTCCGATCACTCCCTCTTCATAATTTATATATATTTAAAGGTCTAAAATTGGACCCGTCTTCGACGCCTCTGATCCTTAATAATAATAATAATTATTATATTTTATTTACTTGCACACTTTCCCCCCCTAGTATATCATCGTTTGGCTTACTAGCGTTTGCAGGAGGTACTCGAGTGAATCATATGATGGATGACTAGCCAGACAGATTCTAACGGCCGTTTATTTATATCCTTGTGTAAAATGACAGATAACATGCGACTAGCAAGGTCGACGTTAGGACTGCGGGATGGATATGGAGATCGGGAAGGCATCAAGCGCCGACCCGTTCTGCCGCGACTAGAGACGGAGGAGATCGAGGTGAGAGAGGATGGGGCGGGATACAAGATGGCGGACAGCCCTCGGATGATGGATGATGAGGGGCGCGGGGCGGATGTTGGGATGATGGGAGGAGGAAGGGTGAGCGTGTCGGTGGTGGGTGGGCCGGGCCGGAGACGCAAGTTGTCGCACAAGCTTTCCATCAAGTCGTTCCGCCAATGGATCCAGAATTACAACCAGCAGCGACGACCCGTTGAGCCTCTTCCTCCTCCTCCTCCTCCCATCGCTGGCCCGCCTCTAGTCCTGCAACCTTCTTCGCTCCGTCCACTCCATCCACTCCGTTCCAAAGTCCTCCCCCCTCGCTCTAGCGATGAGGATAGCCTCAGTGCCTCTAATAGTAGCTATCGCTCTGCCGAGCTCCTTCGCCCCGTCTGCTCTCTCGCCAACCTCTCTGCTAGTGCTTATCCGCCTCCCTCCCAGCTCACTCCGACCTCCCCCTCCCATGGTGAGGCCTTGGTTTGGTTCAGCCCTCATCCCCCCAAGTCCCGGTTAGTTTTTTTTCTTTTCTTGATGCCTTCATAAGATGTATTTATTTAGTTTGATGGTGTATGCGGTGATGTCATGATGTTGTATGTACATATGAGCTGACGTGGTTGTACTATCCGTGGTGTGTGGCTCTGTCCGCGGATCACTCGACATGATGATCACATGACATGACGGTGATGTGATGATTCAGTTACCCTCGCCAGCCCACCAAGCATCCTTCCCTGCCAGCCCTCCGCAAGAACCGCCCGCCAGTTGAGACACTCCGCCAGCAAACCAGCAGCAGCACCACCAGCACCCCCACCACCCCCACCACCCTCATCTCCCTGCCCGTCTGTTCCTCCCGCTTCGGCATCCCCTGCGTCATCGACATGGCCGCACACCACCAACTCAAGCCCCCCTCCTCTGCTACTAGTGCAGTGGTCACCTGCCCCAGTCCACTCTCACACCCCATCACGCCCTCGAGCAGCGACGACCCACCATCACCAACTCACATCCCTCTACCCCCTCGAGATGACCTCTCCATCTCACACAATGCTCCTGGTGTCGGAAACAAGGCATCCCAGGTTGACTTGACTGCTGCCACTCAGATCAACAACAACAACAACAACATCACCCTTCCCATCGATAACCTCACCATCAACCATCATTCCCCCTCTCCCTCCGACACCCCTCAACCCTCCCAACACGTCTCATCGACCAACACTAACAACAGCATGCGATCCCCAGAACGGCCCTTGAGCGTCGTCGATGAGTATCCCTCCGCTACTCCCATCCAGCCAGCCATCCCTGCTGAGGCTCCCTCCGCTAGCGATATCCCCGAGCCCGACCAGCCCACCACCCTCACCGACTCGCAATCGACCATCCATCCCTTACAGGTACATCAATCATTCTCTCTCATATATATACGTATAGTAATATACTCTCCCTTGCTGATGACACTACCACTCTGTTTACAGATACCCTCAAATAATAATATGCCCTCTTGCTCAAGCCCGCTCCGATCACCCCTGTCCAACAGCAACCCTCCTGAGCTCTCCTCTCCTGGTGCTCAACCTTCCTCCACCCAAGCTACTCGCTCCGTCAAATCTGCTATCAAATCGGCCCCCACTACCAAGGTCGATGTATCTCACAAACATGGCGAAACTTCTCATACAGTCAGTCCTCCTCCCCTTCCCCTTATACATGTAGACTTATGACATGAAGATTCTGATTTTCCTAAATGGTGTTCATTCTCTGGATTAGGTTCCCAAGCTGCCTGCCCCGACAGAACGGAAAAGTGTTTTTGGAAAATTGTTCGATCGCCGTAGTGAAATCAGGTCGGTTGGAAACGGGGGTAGTACGAGCACTGAGGGCAGCGGCAATGAGAGTGAATCTGCCCCCGCTCTCAACGGTAAAGTTAGTCGCAAGCCCAGTAGTAAGGCACCGGCGACCAACGCCAGCGATGCCAGTGGCACGGGTCTTCATCCTCCCGAGAACATCTCTGGAGCTAGATTGATGGCCTTACAAGGATCCCTGGACTCCTCACACCTCAATGGCAAGCCTAAAGCAGGGACGAGCGAAAGGAGTGGGGAGGAGAGGACTTTTGCTGGCTCCTCCAAGCTACGAGAGATGGTGGGCGGCAAGTTGGGTCGTAAACCATCCTCATCCAAAGGCGGTCGGAGCGAGGACGGGAAGAGCGAGGATGGAGAGAACAGGAGTCGGGCCGGTAGCCAAGCTACCACCTCATTGCTCAAGAAATACGGGGTGTGTGAAAAGGCCGCCATCGGCAAGGGCGCCACAGCTGTCGTCCGTCTAGCACATAAATGGGATCGTGGCACTGACAAACTCTACGCCGTCAAAGAGTTCCGAAAACGGCGAAAGAATGAAAGTGAGAAGGAGTACGTCAAGAAGCTCACGAGCGAGTTTTGTATTTCTTCAACGCTGTAAGTCACTCCCATTCTCCCCTCGGTAAGCATTGTATTGATGATGCTGTCCCCCACAAAACACACCCACACAACAGACATCATGAAAACATCGTTGAAACTGTCGACCTTGTTCAAGATGAGAACCAGCATTGGTGCGAGGTGATGGAGTACTGTCCAGGAGGAGATTTATACGCGGCCATCAAGCGAGGCTCGATGAAACAACCAGAGATCAACTCATACTTCAAACAAATCCTCAACGGGATTGCGTACCTTCACCAGATGGGTGTTGCCCATCGGGATATCAAGCCTGAAAACTTGTTACTCGATGGGAAGGGTAGGATCAAGATTACGGATTTTGGGGTCTCTGACGTGTTTCGAATGTGTTGGGAGAAGACGACTCATCTGAGTAAAGGCCTGTGTGGTTCTGAGCCCTATCTTCGTAAGCCTTCTTCGGTTGGAAGAGTCCAGAGATGACGACAGGAATGGAGCCAAGCTGACCGTGAGTGTGTTGTTAGCCAAGGAGATATTTGAGCGAAAGGAATATGATGCACGATTAGTGGATGTATGGTCGTGCGGGATTGTGTACTACTGCTGTTGCATACAAGAGTTACCGTGGCGGGTGGCGAAGAAGACGGACCCGAGTTTCATGAGCTTCTTCGAGTCCTACGAGTCCTCTCTCACCCCGACTCCGCTCATTAACCTCACCAAGGACTCGCGCAAAATCATCAAGAAAATGCTCAAGCCCGAACCCGAGGGCCGCGTCCAAATCGACGAGGTCTTGAGCGACGAGTGGGTCGCCGGACTCCAGATCCTCGCCGTCTAACTTCCCTCCCTCTCTTTTTTTTCGCTTTCTCCTTGCTCGCCCCTTCGTTGTTCTCTCTCTCTCTCTCTCTCTCTCTTCTTTATCTTAGATGGCTAATCTTCTTTTCCTACTACTACTACTCCTCCTACACATTATACTCCTTGCTTTTTTTTTTTCTCTCTACTTCGCTTGAAGGCTTATGTCCTGCTTCATTGTACATGCACCCTTTTCCTAAGAAAAAATTTTAACCCCATTTTTTTATGTTTGTTTGTGTCTATAATACATACATACATACTCACTAACCAATTCACACACCTAGTAGTGCATGTTCTTATTTCTCCTTCTCAGTCTAGTGTGTATAACTTTTCTGTATGGTGTTTTTTTTTTGTTTCTGATATATAATACATACAAAGCGATCTTTCTTCCCTGTGGGGGGATCCCCATAAGCCCTCCCCTGTAATGTGATAGAGAGGCAGCCCTGGCTGTGGTGTGTGTGGAGTGGAGAAGCAGCTGATGAAGGGTATGCAGGAAATCAGCTGAGAGACGGCTGGTTGACAGGGGTGCAAGGGAAGGAAGACTGTCGCTTCTGCCTGAGAGGGAGGGATGCAGATGTGGGGGCATGCCATGCAAGGGTTTCCCTGTGTGTTGGCTTGGTGCTGCTGTAAGATTTTGATATCAAAGACTCTATTGCAGCTATCAACTCAATGCTAATAGTAGTAAAAACAACTGAAATAGAGGACATGGAAAAAAATAAGAGAGTTAATATAGATTAAATTAAAATAAATGAGTAATGAGAAAGGAAAGTACTTTCTTATAATCAGAAATCTAGCATTGACTTGAAATGCAATGACTTGAAATGCAATGACTTGAAATGGCTGTTAGAAATATATATGGAGAAAAGAAAGACAACAACTAGCCTGACAAAAGAGAATGAGAAGGTCAATAAATTGAAAAATCATCACAGAGCAACAGAGAGCAAAAAGGAAAATTGGAGAGGGTGTGTACCTCCACTTGTGTTGGGTTCAGGCTCCTGCTGAATTTCTAAGGTTGAGATTTTGAGGGTTGAGGGCAATCTCTGAACTGCAGTTTAATTAGGTTGTGACAAGATCAGTGAATTCAGGGTTCAAGGAAGCTGTTTTGGTGGGGAGCTTAATGACACTGGATGAATCTTGAGACTGATACCAAGTTTTGCACATGTCTTAAATAATTGGGGGGAACTGATATTGGGAAGAATCTCATGTTGCATGTGGTTGTGATCAAGCGTTCATTTGACAGCTGCATGTGTCATCATCATGGCAGAAAAAGCAGACCTACTCTGGACCAAGAACAGTCCCTTTTTTCTTTTTCAGGATGGAGAGGGTTGTGTGTCAGGGAGGGAGGGCTGTTGTTGAGGTGCATGAACCATGGGAAAACTGCATGGCTGGGTGCTGCTTTGGCTGTATCATCAAGTAGTCCTCTTTGGGTTCACTGCAGAACCCTTGGATAGCATGGGAAGTATGCTCCTTCACTCGGATAGTAAACACTCCCTTTGAAATGAGATTCTGAATATTTCTGCCTTGAAGTTGAGTGGTTTGAAACTTGACTACATGCAGGATATCTGCACTTCTGTCTATGTAGATAAATAGATTATAAGATACAACAGCCACCACTTCTCTCCTCCCTGCTCCCTGCATGTCACTCTTATCCTGCACCCAGCCAATCTCTGGCACTAGCGTTGCCACTGATTTCTGCTCTCTGTGCTGCACAATTCCTGTGTATGCCTTGCTCCTCATGGCCCCTGCTTCCCAATCACCAATCCCCTCAGAATACTCAGCTTGTGCTCCAGATCATCCCCACTGCAACACTCCTCTGTCCAACTCTCCTCCAATGCTCACTCAAGCTCCCATAATCCCCTATTGACTCCTACCAACATTTTCTACTCACTCTTCCTCTGCCACCCCCTTTTTGCCCATTGTGCAGGCTTTATAGGCAAGGCTGCTGATGTCGGCATTGTGGAGATGGGAAGTAAAGAAATATCGATTGATGATGTGAAATAAAAGTCATCTGATGGAAACATGTGTGTCAAAAATGAGGATACCATGGGACACAGAGTCATAGAGATAAAACTGAAAGAGTGCAGAAGGTAGACTGAGATGAAAAGAAAAGGTTAATTCAACATCAAACATAACAGAAGAATAAAAAAGAACTGACAGGAGATATTAGAAGGATTTTTTTTTTTGGTGAGTGATGAAGACCTTGAAGGTGATGACTTGATGAACTGGAAGAAGGAGAGTGAGGATTGTGAGTGGTCAGTGGTTGAGAGGGAAAGATGATTTGGTTGAGAGTTTCAATACTTTGCAAGTTGGTGAGAGCTTGTGCTAGTGATTTATTGACAAGTGTTCTGAGATGTTGGGATGGTTCAGGTCTGATTGATCAGTATGAGGATCATCAAACCATATTCTTCAACTTTCATCTTTGAACGTTAGTACAGCTGACAGCGCCCTAAGGGTTTGAGCTCCAGACATTTTTGCTGTGGATGCAACCCAGTGCACATGATAGCACGCTGGCTTCTTCACAATTTCAACAGATTACAGCTGAGGTGGACCAACAAAAAAAAAGCACATATCTTCAGAGCTGTTTTTGGGATGAGCATCAACATTGGATTTGTTTTTTGTCAGCGGGCCGGGAGATAGCATGGATGGAAAGGTGACAGCGGAGAACATGTGGCAGTTGTTAGGGGCAGTTTGGGGACTTGAGTGGGCATTGGACTCAGAGGAGGTGACTATCACAGCATAGCTAGCTGTGTGCAGGGCCTGACTGTCCCAATCTGGCAGCCATATGATGATGTCTTGGGGCAACCCCATCAACAACCACATAACATTCCAGTGGTGACAAGGAGGAATTGTCAATACAAAGTGTACACTGGACTAGGTCCTCCACCCATGTTAATGTGGCACCAAAAAAAAATTGGCTGGAGATTCACTCTCAAGGTTCTGTTGATCTCCAAGCCCTCAAATCACCCACCTCCTCAACTGCATCTCAAGCTCAACTTAGCCTTGTTGGTTCCCTTCATTTTTTGAACTCATCCACTGCCGGCTCTTCCATCTTCTAATACTCCACACTCCACAAGAGACTTGCTGGTACCCTTCATTTTTGAACTGATCCACTGCCTGCTCTTCCATTTTCTAAGACTTCACAAGAAAACAAAATCTTCTTCAAGTTATGAAATTGAGCTCAGGATAACTTTTAAGTGAACACTATTATCCTGAGCTCTTTGCAAGGAGAAAAAAAAAATGTTGACATGATGGTATTTGGCCATTGGTGTCACTGACAAGTGGTTTGTCATCAATCTCTTGACAGATGAGGTGGGTGGCTCAACATTGAACCAGTGGATTTTTTTTTTTTTGCCTTGCCCCATCCATGAAAATGATGGGTGCGCATGACCTGAAGTGTATGCCCAGGGCCTTGCAAACCAAGTGCTGTATCAACCTATTATGTGTTGTGGTTAGGGCAGCAGAATCTGCCACTGAGTCACTTGGTGTCATCAGTGAGTGTTGTGTTGGAGCACCAGCTGTGCCTAGCTTGCTCCAATAGCCCAGTTCACATTTGGGGCCTGTACACAACTTTTAACACTTTTTTTTAGTCATCAGATTCACCAATCAGAGCACTTGAAAAAACATTCATATGAGATGTGTTGAGGCCCCCATTGTGGACTTTTCTGTCGCTCCTCACTTTCTTTATCCAGGAGTACTAACCTCCATGATCCTCCAGATAACCTAAATTATCTGAAAGTTACTCTATAACTTCCAACCAGTGTTAGTTTGGGTTACTGGATGTGCAAATAATTATTCAGACTGCTTTTACTTGCTCATGAAGGGGGAATCTCATCAATTCATCCCATTCTTTCCACATGAGTCTTGCTGATGATTTCCAAGAATGAACCACCAACTCAACAAACTCAACAGCAAACTCATCTCAAAACCAAAAGCAACAACAACACTCACAACAACAACAACACAAGCAAAAACCGAGGAACAACTCAAAGCAACCTCACCCATGAGCATCAAAACCACGAAACCATCCACTCCCGAACAAGAGCAGCAGCCATCCAGCTCATCATCATGGTGGAGCTGGCTATCCATACAACCACCACCACCACCACCACCACCTCAGCAACCAAATCAACAACCCGCCAGCTCTCCCCCAGAAGAAACCGGTGACACTCATAGGCAGTCCAAGTATCTCTCAGACCTCGGCAACTGGGCGTACTCGTGGGTGGCTTCCACTTCCTCCGAGCCACCACCCTCCTCGGAACAACAACCTACCACACCAGAACCACCATCCACGTCCAACCTCAGCGATATGACCATACCCAATCCGATCAGCCAATCCATCCCACTTAATAGCAAGGGCTGGTCCACCTACTTCTCCTCTCGAAGGCCACTGCCCATCCACAAGCTAAAAGAAGACACCAAGAGCGTCGAGTCAATGTCCATCCAACTCAGCGAATCATCCCATTCTGATCCTCAAAGTACTCCTGAGCAACAAGAATCATCCAGAGACTCATCAAGACAGGCAAGAAACAAGCAAAGCAATAGTTCCACTCAAGAAACTCCTCAGAGCCAAGTCGCCCGTCCCTTGATAGATAATCCTCCCCCAGAAACCGGTAAAACTAATAACCTCGCCAAGGGTCAAAAGCAGCCCTTGATTCCAAACCTAGTTCTACCCACCTTCGAAGACACCTTTTACCATCCACCTCGCTCCTTCCTACCCAAGCCATCCAAGCTCCAACAGACCTATGAGCTCGTCCAGGCACTCATCTTCTCAGCCCCCCCAGAGTTCCCTCAGACGATTGCCGCCGATGACTTACCCACTCGACGGGAGAGCTCACACAAACGAAGACAGGCATCAGACATCCTCCATCACAACCAACACATCAGCACTCGGCTACCCAAGTCCCTCGACCTTCTGCGCGTCGATCGGCGCGCCAAGCTGCGCCAGCTCCGTCGCGTGGCCATCATTGGCATACATGGCTGGTTCCCTGGGCCCTGGCTGGAATCCGTCCTGGGGAAGCCCACGGGCACCTCGCCCAAGTTTGCGACCATGATGGACGAGGCACTGCGGAAGTACCTCGAGGAAGCCCTACCAGAAGGTCAGGGCCTCAACCCGGACTTCACCACCCTCATCCCTCTGGAGGGCGAAGGCAAGGTGGACGACCGCGTCCAACTCCTCTTCAAGGAACTCACAAAACGCGACGACTGGGTCGACGCCCTCAAATCCGCCGACGCCATCTTCCTCGTCAGCCATTCTCAGGGCTGTCTCGTCAGCTGTAAATTACTCGAAAAACTCATCGCCACGTTTGACCTGCCGGGAGATCGATTCCTCTCCCTTGCCATGTGCGGCATTTGGAACGGTCCCTATATCGGCTTGAATAATAACTATGCTCTCCAGCCAGTTCTCAAAGTTCAGCCTTCATCTTTTACTTGCTTGATCTCCGCTTCTTCTCTCTAACTAACTCCATATGTTTTTTGTTTTATATAAGTTCTTTGAAGGACCTGCTGCTCATGAGCTGTTCGAATTTCAAGACCCTCATAGTCGAGCTTCCAAAGCGGTGCTAAACAGGTAAATTATCTGAGCTTTCTTCCGTGCGAGAGTTTTTTTTTTTTTTGTGGCTGACAAACAGATGTAGTTTGAAGAACTGTCTCAAGTTAGGGGTCAAGTATGTGATGATGGGTTCGATGAACGACCAAGTAGTGCCTTTGTATTCGTCGATCAACCATCCAGTAGACCACCCCTCCATCCTGCGGGCCATCTTCATCGACTCTGCGGTCTTCTACTCCACCGACTTTCTCACCAACCTGGTGGTCTTTTGTCTCCGGCTCCGGAACGCCGGGTTCTCTGACCACGGATTGCTTTTCCTCCTCAGCGACTATCTCGTCGGTAGCTTGACCGGCGTCGGTCACTCGACTCTTTATGAGGATCCTAACGTCTTCACGTTCGTCCTCTTGTCTCTCTTCGCAACTACTCACCATCGTGCTCGTTCTGAAAGTTGAGTCTACTTCAGTCTAGCCTTGCGGTACTTTTTCGAAAGCACGTCGCCGCTCGAGCCGCCGACGAACGTGACAGTGGGATCCAAGAAAGCAAACAAGAATTCCAGAGAAGGGGGTAACAGTAATGACACTAAGACAGAAGAAGATTATGGGTCGAGGAAAGTGTTACCGAGTGAGCTTACGGTGGTAGACCAGAGTCTGAATGCGAAGGACAAGCCGAATGCGTTTCTCCTTACGTGGAGTCTTCGGGGGCTGATTGAAGACCCGCGGATCAAGCTGATGTTTGGGCCCGAGCTGAGCTTCCTCAAGACCTCCTTCATGCACTGGAACCCGGCTCTGCCCGTCCCTCCGGCCTCCACCCCCTCTGTATCTGGCGCTTCCTCTACCCCGACCCCTGCTCCTCCTCAATCGGTGTACTACTCCAACTCAAAAATCTTGCGCGACTTGAAGGTCAAACTGGAGCCGTTTAAAGAAGTCCAGTCAGTTCCCACCATCCTTTGTTCTGGAACCCCTCCCCAAACCACTGACGGACCTCTGTTCCCTCTTCTGTCTCGCCACTCTCTGCACCCCTGCCCATCCCGGCATTCCGTGTAGATTAGATTGACCCCCAACCCCTTCGCCCCGCAGCTCTACATGCCTCATTCTTCCCTTCCCCCCAAGGCTCCCTTTTCTGGCTTCTTCACTTCCCTCTTTTCTTCCCGTGCTAAACTGTAACCTCCTTACCCTTCTTCTTCTTCTTCTATGTATTGAATAAGAATAGTTGTTGTTGTATCTCTCCTCGTTGTTTCCTTTTTATTTTGTTGGCAGTGTTCTTATCTGGTCACGTTGGATACTCATCCGCGTAGGCAGGTTGTTGTATTATAGATCTAACCTGTCTAATCTTCCCTCTTTCTCTTCTTCTTTCCCTAGAGATCCCTGTTATTTCTTTTTTTTTTTTTTTACTGGTAAATTTTTGGTGGTATGGTCGAAGAAGCAGATTCCCTGCTAACATTTTTGTTGGCCCAATGGTAGCATAGCAGGGTTTTGCTATGCTAAGCTACACCACAGTCATAGTGGCCATAGTGCAAAAAAAATGACAGGGAAGGACTTCTCCTGGTTCAAGAGGTCTGTAACTTCTTTGACCAGGAGGGCTTCCTCCAGGAGGACACATTAGCATAGACAAATGCTACACTAACAGCTAGCATAGCATGTGTCTACAC
The DNA here is from genome assembly GCA_004348175.1 of Puccinia novopanici. Taxonomy (NCBI): domain Eukaryota; kingdom Fungi; phylum Basidiomycota; class Pucciniomycetes; order Pucciniales; family Pucciniaceae; genus Puccinia; species Puccinia novopanici. The sequence goes on from SMGU01010962.1 coordinate 15,808, forward strand.
TAACAGCTAGCATAGCATTTGTCTACACTAACACCTTCCCAAAGGTCAGGTATATGTTAGTGGTGATTTTCTGAGCCACTAATAATCTTTTTTGCGTGTAGTGCTAGTGGACAAAGAAGACAAACTACACTAACAATAGCCATAGCATAGCAGCAAAAGGCTAACATCACGCTACACTACAGCTAATGTTAGCATAGCTGGCCCAGTGTTGCTACAACTGATTGGAGGATAGGATTTGATTATAAACAGAAATCTGAGAGGAGAGCCTCTCATACAGGCACTTGTTGGGAAATTTTGCTTATGAGGACACAATAGAGTGCTCTTGACAGATAATTTGATGCTGTAACCATGTTGCTCCTCTGCTATGATGTCACTCAAGCTGTAAAAATGTAATGTTTTTCAACAGGCTTTATATCCTAGCAACTCAACAATTACCTGCAATCATGTCACCTCCATTACTGCAATGCAAGGTAGGCTCATTTGGAGCATTTGACAAGCTACTCATTTCCCACTTTACTGAAGGTATAAAACACCAAATTAAAGCAGTGCTCTGATGAAAGCAACTCCTTGGACTAGTAATTCTAACCTCCTTTCAGACAGGCCCATTCCCAGGAAGAAAATTCTCCCAGTAGCATTAACTTCTCTGGGATAAGGTGCAGCATGAATAGGTCTCCCAGTTAATAATTATTCAAATTAGTATTATCATTTTCTTACCTCATTACACTTTGCATGAGTAGTGCTATTAGCCTGGTTCACATAGGATAAATTGAGCTCTTCTGAAGTTATACATCAGCAAGGTCTCCCAGCCAAATTTGACTGGCAGGAGGGGATAAACCTTAATCAAACTTGGCCAATGAGGGCCCTATGTCCAGCCTAACTAACCCTCTTGAACTTTGGGGTATTTGACCAATGAGGGGCTTGTGTTAAGTTAGGCCCTATGTGAACCAGCCTATTAGATTCCTCTAGCTCAATTCAGCCTTGTACACATGCACAGGAATTGTCGGGACCACTACAAAAAAAACAACAAGATGATGAAGACATCCATAATAAAATGGACCATGCAGAATACAGAAGGGATGGGCAGATAGCTTGCGCCCTTCCTCGGTGAAGCACCACTCCCCGCGGGGCTCGAACCCGCAGTCTTTGGATCCCACTGCAGAAGCGTAGAAGTCCAACGCGTTACCATTACGCCAGGGGAGCATGTTGATGGCGCGGCGTGTTGAATATAGAATCCCCTCATGTAATGATGAATTACGTAATTGAGACGACAATTGGATAAATCAACTCTACATGGACATGCATTAGAGACCCAAAAAGAAAGCTGACGGATTCCCATTGTGTCAACATGGGGAATGTGCTGTAGGAGGGGGGATGGTCGCATCCAATGTACGACAATTGCTGGTAGATGAATAAAGAGAATTTTTGATATAGACGTAAGAGAGGGCGAGAAAAAAGAAAGATCACAGGAGAAACGGGTGAGGACATGAAACTGGTGAGGTGGAAGTCATTTCAGGAGGAGCTATGATATTCGGGGATCTGATCAAGACACCAGCCATTCTTGGGCCATGCCCTCTTTCGGTCTACATAGGCATAAAACCCAATACTCAAGTGTAAAACTAAAAAATACCGGTCTTCGAAGAACACACCGGCAAATAAGAATAGACAGCAGGCCAAAGGACGCATCTTTACAGCAAACTTAGGAGAATGAGAAATTCTTCCTTCCCCGCAAGATTAAGATGAAGGAGGGAAAAGAACAGAAAGGGTTGAGGGTGGATGGCCGCTCTTTTGAGTAAGCATGTGTTGCTTCTAATTTATTGGCATTGGTTGCTCATTATCACCGTCCTGCCAAATTGCTTAGTGCTTGCTGCCGCTGCGAAGTCATCAAGAGAGGGTTCAATGAACGTTTGAGCTAACGTGGTACTCGCAAATACGGGGAGAGAAAGACACTCAAAAAAAGTTTCACTAACGATCTGCAAAATTGTCGCCCGATGTTCCGGTGAGAGTGCATCGATTTGTTGTGGTGTTAGCGACAAGACCTGCTGGATTAGTTGAGCCTGCTGGGCGGCAGCGGTGTTCTGTGGGGGCTGCTGTACTGGCGGGGGCTGTTGTTGTTGAGGCATAACTGCCGCGGGCTGAACGGGTGGCGGAACAGCTTGCTGTGGCATAATCCCGTAGTTGGGAAGAGGTGCGATAGGTGTAGGATATTGGGATTGCTGAGGCATGCCGGTTGACCTCAAGGGCTGCTGTTGGTAGGCATTTGCAGTAAAGCCAACGGGCATTTGGTGTGAGGGCATCGCTGCGAGTGGGACTGGCTGCTGCTGCTGCTGCTGCTGCTGCTGTTTTTGCATCGCAGCTGGTGCAAGCATACGGGTAAGAATGGAAGCGTCCACAACACCCATCATCAGCATTGCTTGGAATAATGCATATGTTAACTGGGGGTTGGCGTTCAGCAATTGTCTAGCTTGATCGGGGGCACTCGCGACAAGTTGCTGCCATGAAAGTGAATGCGAAGGTGGGTTCAGTTCAAAGAGAATCCGTCGGCAATAATAAAATAGGCCTGGATGGGCCGAAAGAATAAGGGCAGAATCACTGACCTTCATTTGTCCTGTGATTTCAGCTAGCTGGGCCGGTGGAATCGCAGCCAAGGTTTGTGAGATTTGATCGGTGGCAGTTTGACCGGCAGCCAAGGGTTGGCCACGCGGTAAGTCAGGAGGCAATCCGGTTGAAATGGGGCCGGCATTCCGTACGGAGGATCCATTGGGTTCATTAGGTAAGTTGCCTCCACCCGCTCGTCTCCCTTTTGGTGGAGGTGGTCGACCACCCGCGTCCCGGGTATCGTGATTACCAACGTCGGCAAAATCAAGTCTTAAAGCTCGTCCACCGATCTCAATCCCTTGTAGGTTTCGAATAGCCGAATCAGCAGTTTGGGTATCTGATCAAGATATATCCGATTTCAAATTTAGACATTTCAGCGATTGGATTAAGATGTTCGAAGTAGGGACGGGCTCAGGGAGCTTGAGGTTTTGTGAGAAAACAGGAAGGACGCTGACCGAAGTATTCGCAAAATCCAAATCCGCGTGGTTTTCCCGTCTCCTTCTCGAACGCGATTCTAAAATTGGACACGGGTCTTTTGAAGGAAATTGAGATCAAGAGTGTTGTGCACGATTAGTCAAGTCTCAAGATGGGCTGGATGAGGAACGGCGAGCCAAAAAAGCGAATCTCGAATCGGTCATCTCAAAAAAGCAACTTGCCCCACTGTTCCGAAAACTTGTTCCAGTTGTTTTTGCAATCTAATCATTTTTTACAGAAGAGATAAACGAATGCAAAGAAACACAACAAGAGTAAATTGAGATGGCGAAGGCAATCGAGAAAGCAGCAAGCATATTACTGACTCGTCCGAGTGAGAATATGGCAGATTCCCGACAAAGACGATCTTTGTCAGTCCTGCCATTGACAAGGGGTCACTGAATGGCGGAATGGTGAAGGATTTGAGGGTGGTTAAGGTTACTGGATCCCGTGAAACTCGGCACGTCGGGTGTTGTGGTTGAGGCGGTAAAGAGATGGTCGGTGGAAGGAAGTGTGTGCGGAATCCTGTTGACTGTCCGGAGGTCCATATGTCGATTACGTAAGCCGTCCCCCGCCGGATTCAAATCCCCCTTGGGGATGTGACCCTGGTTGCATATACTGCAGCCAGTGTAACGTGTATGTAAAACAAAGCCAGAAAAAAAAATCAGAGTGGAAAAAATGACTGTTCCACTAGCAGACTGTTTTTTCATTAAGAAAAGAATTAAAACCAGAAATCAAATGGTATTCATGAATCATTGCAAAGAAAAAAAGTTTGAAAAAAAAATCAATGGATGCTGGTAATGGCACCTGTACTGTCAGAAAAATCCTTCCATACCAAATGGAGGAAAATGATATCTGTTTCATCCATTTGGGATGGAAAGGATGAGGAGCTGGCTCCACCCAGCTCAAATACGTGCCATCCAGCAAAATCAGCTCATCCAGCTCATAAAACCAGCTCATCCAGCTCCTATACCCAGCTCATCCAGCTCCTATAACCAGCTCGTCCAGCTTCTGCATTGAAGCTCTTTGAGGTTGAAGGTAGTCCTGCGCAAATTAGCATGTATAGTATATTGGTTTGTGGCTTCGCCACAAAACTGCCCAGCAGGGAAAGGTAGTAGGTTCAAATCCCACTGGAAATGCCATGGGGTTAGGGGGATTAGGAGGGTGAGGGGGATTAGGAGGGTTAGGGGGGTTAGGTTTGGGGTTAGTTTTAGGGTTAGCTTAGGGTTAGTTCAGGGTTAGCTTAGGGTTAGCTTAGGGTTAGGGCTTGGGGTATATGGGGTCTATTCAAGAGATGGATAAGCTGGAAGGAGCTGGATATAGGAGCTGGATGAGCTGGGTATCACCAGGGGACGATTCATGGCATTTCACTGTCAAGTGCCATTGCGTATATGCTCCCATAGGTTTGTTTCAAAACATTTAGCATGTTGGTTGCATGAAACCTGTATATCAGTTTCAAAAAGAAGTTGAACCATTGTGTAACTAAGTAACATAATGTGTATCAGATTGTACAACTCATGCAGAACTCAACATTATATCTGTTGGAACTTGTTCAAATAATATCCATTCTTTGATCGAGAAATAATTCTTAGAGCTATGAAGGGTCAGATATGAAAATTTAATCCATAAAACTGGGAAGTAGCTCCCTAAATTTTGTTTTTCCTTTTCTATTTTATCAGCCCCTGAGCACAAATTCCTGGATCAAGAATGTAGTTGAAATGAGTTTGGATTCTCTTAGCCATTTTTTTAAGTGTAATTTCACCCATATCATTTCAAAATATGAATATCTAAAATCACCCTACGTAAAAATGTAAACTAAAAAACAAAACTGAGAGAAAACAGGAAAGGAAAACCATACGTGAATCTCCAAATAAATCAAGATGAAAA